>OU612058.1:48220778-48501756 GCA_914767635.1 Melanostoma mellinum | reverse complement strand
TTTTTCGTCTATCTCGCTTCGTTCTCGAGATATGGAGCTTTTTACATTTTGGTCACTGGGATCGTATGAAGCGTCTTAAACGATGTTCCCCCATCGTACAACCCCAAAAAAATCATTATTTTTCGTCTATCTCGCTTCGTTCTCGAGATATGGAGCTTTTTACATTTTGGTCACTGGGATCGTATGAAGCGTCTTAAACGATGTTCCCCCATCGTACAACCCAAAAAAAATCATTATTTTTCGTCTATCTCGCTTCGTTCTCGAGATATGGAGCTTTTTACATTTTGGTCACTGGGATCGTATGAAGCGTTTTAAGTGATGTTCCCCCATGGTACAACCCCAAAAAAATCATTATTTTTCGTCTATCTCGCTTCGTTCTCGAGATATGGAGCTTTTTACATTTTGGTCACTGGGATCGTATGAAGCGTCTTAAACGATGTTCCCCCATCGTACAACCCCAAAAAAATCATTATTTTTCGTCTATCTCGCTTCGTTCTCGAGATATGGAGCTTTTTACATTTTGGTCACTGGGATCGTATGAAGCGTTTTAAGTGATGTTCCCCCATCGTAGAACCCCAAAAAAATCATTATTTTTCGTCTATCTCGCTTCGTTCTCGAGATATGGAGCTTTTTACATTTTGGTCACAGGGATCGTATGAAGCGTCTTAAACGATGTTCCCCCATCGTACAACCCCAAAAAAATCATTATTTTTCGTCTATCTCGCTTCGTTCTCGAGATATGGAGCTTTTTACATTTTGGTCACTGGGATCGTATGAAGCGTCTTAAACGATGTGCCCCCATCGTACAACCCCAAAAAAATCATTATTTTTCGTCTATCTCGCTTCGTTCTCGAGATATGGAGCTTTTTACATTTTGGTCACTGGGATCGTATGAAGCGTCTTAAACGATGTTCCCCCATCGTACAACCCAAAAAAAATCATTATTTTTCGTCTATCTCGCTTCGTTCTCGAGATATGGAGCTTTTTACATTTTGGTCACTGGGATCGTATGAAGCGTTTTAAGTGATGTTCCCCCATCGTACAACCCCAAAAAAATCATTATTTTTCGTCTATCTCGCTTCGTTCTCGAGATATGGAGCTTTTTACATTTTGGTCACTGGGATCGTATGAAGCGTCTTAAACGATGTTCCCCCATTGACAACCCCAAAAAAATCATTATTTTTCGTCTATCTCGCTTCGTTCTCGAGATATGGAGCTTTTTACATTTTGGTCACTGGGATCGTATGAAGCGTCTTAAACGATGTTCCCCCATCGTACAACCCCAAAAAAAATCATTATTTTTCGTCTATCTCGCTTCGTTCTCGAGATATGGAGCTTTTTACATTTTGGTCACTGGGATCGTATGAAGCGTCTTAAACGATGTTCCCCCATCGTACAACCCCAAAAAAATCATTATTTTTCGTCTATCTCGCTTCGTTCTCGAGATATGGAGCTTTTTACATTTTGGTCACTGAATTGTATGAAGCGTTTTAAGTGATGTTCCCCCATCGTACAACCCCAAAAAAATCATTATTTTTCGTCTATCTCGCTTCGTTCTCGAGATATGGAGCTTTTTACATTTTGGTCACTGGGATCGTATGAAGCGTCTTAAACGATGTTCCCCCATCGTACAACCCCAAAAAAATCATTATTTTTCGTCTATCTCGCTTCGTTCTCGAGATATGGAGCTTTTTACATTTTGGTCACTGGGATCGTATGAAGCGTCTTAAACGATGTTCCCCCATCGTACAACCCCAAAAAAAATCATTATTTTTCGTCTATCTCGCTTCGTTCTCGAGATATGGAGCTTTTTACATTTTGGTCACTGAATTGTATGAAGCGTTTTAAGTGATGTTCCCCCATCGTACAACCCCAAAAAAATCATTATTTTTCGTCTATATCGCTTCGTTCTCGAGATATGGAGCTTTTTACATTTTGGTCACAGGGATCGTATGAAGCGTCTTAAATGAAGTTCCCCCATCGTACAACCCCAAAAAAATCATTATTTTTCGTCTATCTCGCTTCGTTCTCGAGATATGGAGCTTTTTACATTTTGGTCACTGGGATCGTATGAAGCGTCTTAAACGATGTTCCCCCATCGTACAACCCCAAAAAAATCATTATTTTTCGTCTATCTCGCTTCGTTCTCGAGATATGGAGCTTTTTACATTTTGGTCACTGGGATCGTATGAAGCGTCTTAAACGATGTTCCCCCATCGTACAACCCCAAAAAAAATCATTATTTTTCGTCTATCTCGCTTCGTTCTCGAGATATGGAGCTTTTTACATTTTGGTCACTGGGATCGTATGAAGCGTTTTAAGTGATGTTCCCCCATCGTACAACCCCAAAAAAATCGTTATTTTTCGTCTATCTCGCTTCGTTCTCGAGATATGGAGCTTTTTACATTTTGGTCACTGGGATCGTATGAAGCGTCTTAAACGATGTTCCCCCATCGTACAACCCCAAAAAAATCATTATTTTTCGTCTATCTCGCTTCGTTCTCGAGATATGGAGCTTTTTACATTTTGGTCACTGGGATCGTATGAAGCGTCTTAAACGATGTTCCCCCATCGTACAACCCCAAAAAAATCATTATTTTTCGTCTATCTCGCTTCGTTCTCGAGATATGGAGCTTTTTACATTTTGGTCACTGAATTGTATGAAGCGTTGTAAGTGATGTTCCCCCATCGTACAACCCCAAAAAAATCATTATTTTTCGTCTATATCGCTTCGTTCTCGAGATATGGAGCTTTTTACATTTTGGTCACAGGGATCGTATGAAGCGTCTTAAACGATATTCCCCCATCGTACAACCCCAAAAAAATCATTATTTTTCGTCTATCTCGCTTCGTTCTTGAGATATAGAGCTTTTTACATTTTGGTCACTGGGATCGTATGAAGCGTCTTAAACGATGTTCCCCCATCGTACAACCCCAAAAAAATCATTATTTTTCGTCTATCTCGCTTCGTTCTCGAGATATGGAGCTTTTTACATTTTGGTCACTGAATTGTATGAAGCGTTGTAAGTGATGTTCCCCCATCGTACAACCCCAAAAAAATCATTATTTTTCGTCTATCTCGCTTCGTTCTCGAGATATGGAGCTTTTTACATTTTGGTCACAGGGATCGTATGAAGCGTCTTAAACGATCTTCCCCCATCGTACAACCCCAAAAAAATCATTATTTTTCGTCTATCTCGCTTCGTTCTTGAGATATAGAGCTTTTTACATTTTGGTCACTGGGATCGTATGAAGCGTCTTAAACGATGTTCCCCCATCGTACAACCCCAAAAAAATCATTATTTTTCGTCTATCTCGCTTCGTTCTCGAGATATGGAGCTTTTTACATTTTGGTCACTGGGATCGTATGAAGCGTCTTAAACGATGTTCCCCCATCGTACAACCCAAACAAAATCATTATTTTTCGTCTATCTCGCTTCGTTCTCGAGATATGGAGCTTTTTACATTCTGGTCACTGGGATCGTATGAAGCGTTTTAAGTGATGTTCCCCCATCGTACAACCCCAAAAAAATCATTATTTTTCGTCTATCTCGCTTCGTTCTCGAGATATGGAGCTTTTTACATTTTGGTCACTGGGATCGTATGAAGCGTCTTAAACGATGTTCCCCCATCGTACAGCCCCAAAAAAATCATTATTTTTCGTCTATCTCGCTTCGTTCTCGAGATATGGAGCTTTTTACATTTTGGTCACTGGGATCGTATGAAGCGTCTTAAACGATGTTCCCCCATCGTACAACCCCAAAAAAATCATTATTTTTCGTCTATCTCGCTTCGTTCTCGAGATATGGAGCTTTTTACATTTTGGTCACTGAATTGTATGAAGCGTTGTAAGTGATGTTCCCCCATCGTACAACCCCAAAAAAATCATTATTTTTCGTCTATCTCGCTTCGTTCTCGAGATATGGAGCTTTTTACATTTTGGTCACTGGGATCGTATGAAGCGTCTTAAACGATGTTCCCCCATCGTACAGCCCCAAAAAAATCATTATTTTTCGTCTATCTCGCTTCGTTCTCGAGATATGGAGCTTTTTACATTTTGGTCACTGGGATCGTATGAAGCGTCTTAAATGATGTTCCCCCATCGTACAACCCCAAAAAATCATTATTTTTCGTCTATCTCGCTTCGTTCTCGAGATATGGAGCTTTTTACATTTTGGTCACTGGGATCGTATGAAGCGTCTTAAATGATGTTCCCCCATCGTACAACCCCAAAAAAATCGTTATTTTTCGTCTATCTCGCTTCGTTCTCGAGATATGGAGCTTTTTACATTTTGGTCACTGGGATCGTATGAAGCGTCTTAAACGATGTTCCCCCATCGTACAACCCAAAAAAAATTATTATTTTTCGTCTATCTCGCTTCGTTCTCGAGATATGGAGCTTTTTACATTTTGGTCACTGGGATCGTATGAAGCGTCTTAAACGATGTTCCCCCATCGTACAACCCCAAAAAAATCATTATTTTTCGTCTATCTCGCTTCGTTCTCGAGATATGGAGCTTTTTACATTTTGGTCACTAGGATCGTATGAAGCGTCTTAAACGATGTTCCCCCATCGTACAACCCCAAAAAAATCATTATTTTTCGTCTATCTCGCTTCGTTCTCGAGATATGGAGCTTTTTACATTTTGGTCACAGGGATCGTATGAAGCGTCTTAAATGATGTTCCCCCATCGTACAACCCCAAAAAAATCATTATTTTTCGTCTATCTCGCTTCGTTCTCGAGATATGGAGCTTTTTACATTTTGGTCACTGGGATCGTATGAAGCGTCTTAAATGATGTTCCCCCATCGTACAACCCCAAAAAAAATCATTATTTTTCGTCTATCTCGCTTCGTTCTCGAGATATGGAGCTTTTTACATTTTGGTCACTGGGATCGTATGAAGCGTCTTAAACGATGTTCCCCCATCGTACAACCCAAAAAAAATCATTATTTTTCGTCTATCTCGCTTCGTTCTCGAGATATGGAGCTTTTTACATTTTGGTCACAGGGATCGTATGAAGCGTCTTAAACGATGTTCCCCCATCGTACAACCCCAAAAAAATCATTATTTTTCGTCTATCTCGCTTCGTTCTCGAGATATGGAGCTTTTTACATTTTGGTCACTGGGATCGTATGAAGCGTCTTAAATGATGTTCCCCCATCGTACAACCCCAAAAAAATCATTATTTTTCGTCTATCTCGCTTCGTTCTCGAGATATAGACCTTTTTACATTTTGGTCACTGGGATCGTATGAAGCGTCTTAAATGATGTTCCCCCATCGTACAACCCCAAAAAAATCATTATTTTTCGTCTATCTCGCTTCGTTCTCGAGATATGGAGCTTTTTACATTTTGGTCACTGGGATCGTATGAAGCGTCTTAAACGATGTTCCCCCATCGTACAACCCCAAAAAAATCATTATTTTTCGTCTATCTCGCTTCGTTCTCGAGATATGGAGCTTTTTACATTTTGGTCACTGGGATCGTATGAAGCGTCTTAAATGATGTTCCCCCATCGTACAACCCCAAAAAAATCATTATTTTTCGTCTATCTCGCTTCGTTCTCGAGATATAGACCTTTTTACATTTTGGTCACTGGGATCGTATGAAGCGTCTTAAATGATGTTCCCCCATCGTACAACCCCAAAAAAATCATTATTTTTCGTCTATCTCGCTTCGTTCCCGAGATATGAAGCTTTTTACATTTTGGTCACTGGGATCGTATGAAGCGTCTTAAACGATGTTCCCCCATCGTACAACCCCAAAAAAATCATTATTTTTCGTCTATCTCGCTTCGTTCTCGAGATATGGAGCTTTTTACATTTTGGTCACTGGGATCGTATGAAGCGTTTTAAGTGATGTTCCCCCATCGTACAACCCCAAAAAAATCATTATTTTTCGTCTATCTCGCTTCGTTCTCGAGATATGGAGCTTTTTACATTTTGGTCACTGGGATCGTATGAAGCGTCTTAAATGATGTTCCCCCATCGTACAACCCCAAAAAAATCATTATTTTTCGTCTATCTCGCTTCGTTCTCGAGATATGGAGCTTTTTACATTTTGGTCACTGGGATCGTATGAAGCGTTTTAAGTGATGTTCCCCCATCGTACAAACCCAAAAAAATCATTATTTTTCGTCTATCTCGCTTCGTTCTCGAGATATGGAGCTTTTTACATTTTGGTCACTGGGATCGTATGAAGCGTCTTAAATGATGTTCCCCCTTCGTACAAACCCAAAAAAATCATTATTTTTCGTCTATCTCGCTTCGTTCTCGAGATATTCACTGGGATCGTATGAAGCGTTTTAAGTGATGTTCCCCCATCGTACAAACCCAAAAAAATCATTATTTTTCGTCTATCTCGCTTCGTTCTCGAGATATGGAGCTTCTTACATTTTGGTTACTGGGATCGTATGAAGCGTCTTAAACGATGTTCCCCCATCGTACAACCCCAAAAAAATCATTATTTTTCGTCTATCTCGCTTCGTTCTCGAGATATGGAGCTTTTTACATTTTGGTCACTGGGATCGTATGAAGCGTTTTAAACGATGTTCCCCCATCGTACAACCCCTTTATCATTATTTTTCGTCTATCTCGCTTCGTTCTCGAGATATGGAGCTTTTTTACATTTTGGTCACTGGGATCGTATGAAGCGTCTTAAATGTTGTTCCCCCATCGTACAACCCCAAAAAAATCATTAATTTTCGTCTATCTCGCTTCGTTCTCGAGATATGGAGCTTTTTACATTTTGGTCACAGGGATCGTATGAAGCGTCTTAAACGATGTTCCCCCATCGTACAACCCCAAAAAAATCATTATTTTTCGTCTATCTCGCTTCGTTCTCGAGATATGGAGCTTTTTACATTTTGGTCACTGGGATCGTATGAAGCGTTTTAAGTTATGTTCCCCCATCGTACAACCCCAAAAAAATCATTATTTTTCGTCTATCTCGCTTCGTTCTCGAGATATGGAGCTTTTTACATTTTGGTCACTGGGATCGTATGAGGCGTTTTAAATGATGTTCCCCCATCGTACAACCCCAAAAAAATCATTATTTTTCGTCTATCTCGCTTCGTTCTCGAGATATGGAGTTTCTTACATTTTGGTTACTGGGATCGTATGAAGCGTCTTAAACGATGTTCCCCCATCGTACAACCCCAAAAAAATCATTATTTTTCGTCTATCTCGCTTCGTTCTCGAGATATGGAGCTTTTTACATTTTGGTCACTGGGATCGTATGAAGCGTCTGAAACGATGTTCCCCCATCGTACAACCCCAAAAAAATCATTATTTTTCGTCTATCTCGCTTCGTTCTCGAGATATGGAGCTTTTTACATTTTGGTCACTGGGATCGTATGAAGCGTCTTAAATGATGTTCCCCCATCGTACAACCCCAAAAAAATCATTATTTTTCGTCTATCTCGCTTCGTTCTCGAGATATGGAGCTTTTTACATTTTGGTCACTGGGATCGTATGAAGCGTCTTAAATGATGTTCCCCCATCGTACAAACCCAAAAAAATCATTAATTTTCGTCTATCTCGCTTCGTTCTCGAGATATGGAGCTTTTTACATTTTGGTCACTGGGATCGTATGAAGCGTTTTAAGTGATGTTCCCCCATCGTACAACCCCAAAAAAATCATTATTTTTCGTCTATCTCGCTTCGTTCTCGAGATATGGAGCTTTTTACATTTTGGTCACTGGGATCGTATGAAGCGTCTTAAATGATGTTCCCCCATCGTACAACCCCAAAAAAATCATTATTTTTCGTCTATCTCGCTTCGTTCTCGAGATATAGAGCTTTTTACATTTTGGTCACTGGGATCGTATGAAGCGTCTTAAATGATGTTCCCCCATCGTACAACCCCAAAAAAATCATTATTTTTCGTCTATCTCGCTTCGTTCTCGAGATATGAAGCTTTTTACATTTTGGTCACTGGGATCGTATGAAGCGTCTTAAACGATGTTCCCCCATCGTACAACCCCAAAAAAATCATTATTTTTCGTCTATCTCGCTTCGTTCTCGAGATATGGAGCTTTTTACATTTTGGTCACTGGGATCGTATGAAGCGTCTTAAATGATGTTCCCCCATCGTACAACCCCAAAAAAATCATTATTTTTCGTCTATCTCGCTTCGTTCTCGAGATATAGACCTTTTTACATTTTGGTCACTGGGATCGTATGAAGCGTCTTAAATGATGTTCCCCCATCGTACAACCCCAAAAAAATCATTATTTTTCGTCTATCTCGCTTCGTTCTCGAGATATGGAGCTTTTTACATTTTGGTCACTGGGATCGTATGAAGCGTCTTAAACGATGTTCCCCCATCGTACAACCCCAAAAAAATCATTATTTTTCGTCTATCTCGCTTCGTTCTCGAGATATGGAGCTTTTTACATTTTGGTCACTGGGATCGTATGAAGCGTTTTAAGTGATGTTCCCCCATCGTACAACCCCAAAAAAATCATTATTTTTCGTCTATCTCGCTTCGTTCTCGAGATATGGAGCTTTTTACATTTTGGTCACTGGGATCGTATGAAGCGTCTTAAATGATGTTCCCCCATCGTACAACCCCAAAAAAATCATTATTTTTCGTCTATCTCGCTTCGTTCTCGAGATATGGAGCTTTTTACATTTTGGTCACTGGGATCGTATGAAGCGTCTTAAATGATGTTCCCCCTTCGTACAACCCCAAAAAAATCATTATTTTTCGTCTATCTCGCTTCGTTCTCGAGATATTCACTGGGATCGTATGAAGCGTTTTAAGTGATGTTCCCCCATCGTACAAACCCAAAAAAATCATTATTTTTCGTCTATCTCGCTTCGTTCTCGAGATATGGAGCTTTTTACATTTTGGTCACTGGGATCGTATGAAGCGTCTTAAATGATGTTCCCCCTTCGTACAACCCCAAAAAAATCATTATTTTTCGTCTATCTCGCTTCGTTCTCGAGATATTCACTGGGATCGTATGAAGCGTTTTAAGTGATGTTCCCCCATCGTACAAACCCAAAAAAATCATTATTTTTCGTCTATCTCGCTTCGTTCTCGAGATATGGAGCTTCTTACATTTTGGTTACTGGGATCGTATGAAGCGTCTTAAACGATGTTCCCCCATCGTACAACCCCAAAAAAATCATTATTTTTCGTCTATCTCGCTTCGTTCTCGAGATATGGAGCTTTTTACATTTTGGTCACTGGGATCGTATGAAGCGTTTTAAACGATGTTCCCCCATCGTACAACCCCTTTATCATTATTTTTCGTCTATCTCGCTTCGTTCTCGAGATATGGAGCTTTTTACATTTTGGTCACTGGGATCGTATGAAGCGTCTTAAATGTTGTTCCCCCATCGTACAACCCCAAAAAAATCATTAATTTTCGTCTATCTCGCTTCGTTCTCGAGATATGGAGCTTTTTACATTTTGGTCACAGGGATCGTATGAAGCGTCTTAAACGATGTTCCCCCATCGTACAACCCCAAAAAAATCATTATTTTTCGTCTATCTCGCTTCGTTCTCGAGATATGGAGCTTTTTACATTTTGGTCACTGGGATCGTATGAAGCGTTTTAAGTTATGTTCCCCCATCGTACAACCCCAAAAAAATCATTATTTTTCGTCTATCTCGCTTCGTTCTCGAGATATGGAGCTTTTTACATTTTGGTCACTGGGATCGTATGAAGCGTCTTAAATGTTGTTCCCCCATCGTACAACCCCAAAAAAATCATTATTTTTCGTCTATCTCGCTTCGTTCTCGAGATATGAAGCTTTTTACATTTTGGTCACTGGGATCGTATGAAGCGTCTTAAACGATATTCCCCCATCGTACAACCCCAAAAAAATTATTATTTTTCGTCTATCTCGCTTCGTTCTCGAGATATGGAGCTTTTTACATTTTGGTCACTGGGATCGTATGAAGCGTTTTAAGTGATGTTCCCCCATCGTACAACCCCAAAAAAATCATTATTTTTCGTCTATCTCGCTTCGTTCTCGAGATATGGAGCTTTTTACATTTTGGTCACTGGGATCGTATGAAGCGTCTTAAATGATGTTCCCCCATCGTACAACCCCAAAAAAATCATTATTTTTCGTCTATCTCGCTTCGTTCTCGAGATATGGAGCTTTTTACATTTTGGTCACTGGGATCGTATGAAGCGTTTTAAACGATGTTCCCCCATCGTACAAACCCAAAAAAATCATTATTTTTCGTCTATCTCGCTTCGTTCTCGAGATATGGAGCTTCTTACATTTTGGTTACTGGGATCGTATGAAGCGTCTTAAACGATGTTCCCCCATCGTACAACCCCAAAAAAATCATTATTTTTCGTCTATCTCGCTTCGTTCTCGAGATATGGAGCTTTTTACATTTTGGTCACTGGGATCGTATGAAGCGTCTTAAACGATGTTCCCCCATCGAACAACCCCAAAAAAATCATTATTTTTCGTCTATCTCGCTTCGTTCTCGAGATATGGAGCTTTTTACATTTTGGTCACTGGGATCGTATGAAGCGTCTTAAACGATGTTCCCCCATCGTACAACCCCAAAAAAATCATTATTTTTCGTCTATCTCGCTTCGTTCTCGAGATATGGAGCTTTTTACATTTTGGTCACTGGGATCGTATGAAGCGTCTTAAACGATGTTCCCCCATCGAACAACCCCAAAAAAATCATTATTTTTCGTCTATCTCGCTTCGTTCTCGAGATATGGAGCTTTTTACATTTTGGTCACTGGGATCGTATGAAGCGTCTTAAATGATGTTCCCCCATCGTACATCCCCAAAAAAATCATTATTTTTCGTCTATCTCGCTTCGTTCTCGAGATATGGAGCTTTTTACATTTTGGTCACTGGGATCGTATGAAGCGTCTTAAACGATGTTCCCCCATCGTACAACCCCAAAAAAAATCATTATTTTTCGTCTATCTCGCTTCGTTCTCGAGATATGGAGCTTTTTACATTTTGGTTACTGGGATCGTATGAAGCGTCTTAAACGATGTTCCCCCATCGTACAACCCCAAAAAAATCATTATTTTTCGTCTATCTCGCTTCGTTCTCGAGATATGGAGCTTTTTACATTTTGGTTACTGGGATCGTATGAAGCGTCTTAAACGATGTTCCCCCATCGTACAACCCCAAAAAAATCATTATTTTTCGTCTATCTCGCTTCGTTCTCGAGATATGGAGCTTTTTACATTTTGGTCACTGGGATCGTATGAAGCGTCTTAAATGATGTTCCCCCATCGTACAACCCCAAAAAAATCATTATTTTTCGTCTATCTCGCTTCGTTCTCGAGATATGGAGCTTTTTACATTTTGGTCACTGGGATCGTCTTAAATGATGTTCCCCCATCGTACAAACCCAAAAAAATCATTAATTTTCGTCTATCTCGCTTCGTTCTCGAGATATGGAGCTTTTTACATTTTGGTCACTGGGATCGTATGAAGCGTCTTAAACGATGTTCCCCCATCGTACAACCCCAAAAAAATCATTATTTTTCGTCTATCTCGCTTCGTTCTCGAGATATGGAGCTTTTTACATTTTGGTCACTGGGATCGTATGAAGCGTCTTAAACGATGTTCCCCCATCGAACAACCCCAAAAAAATCATTATTTTTCGTCTATCTCGCTTCGTTCTCGAGATATGGAGCTTTTTACATTTTGGTCACTGGGATCGTATGAAGCGTCTTAAACGATGTTCCCCCATCGTACAAACCCAAAAAAATCGTTATTTTTCGTCTATCTCGCTTCGTTCTCGAGATATGGAGCTTTTTACATTTTGGTCACTGGGATCGTATGAAGCGTCTTAAATGATGTTCCCCCATCGTACAACTCCAAAAAAATCATTATTTTTCGTCTATCTCGCTTCGTTCTCGAGATATGGAGCTTTTTACATTTTGGTCACTGGGATCGTATGAAGCGTCTTAAACGATGTTCCCCCATCGTACAACCCCAAAAAAATCATTATTTTTCGTCTATCTCGCTTCGTTCTCGAGATATGGAGCTTTTTACATTTTGGTAACTGGGATCGTATGAAGCATCTTAAATGATGTTCCCCCATCGTACAACCCCAAAAAAATCATTATTTTTCGTCTATCTCGCTTCGTTCTCGAGATATGGAGCTTTTTACATTTTGGTCACTGGGATCGTATGAGGCGTCTTAAATGATGTTCCCCCATCGTACAACCCCAAAAAAATCATTATTTTTCGTCTATCTCGCTTCGTTGTCGAGATATGGAGCTTTTTACATTGGGATCGTATGAAGCGTCTTAAATGATGTTACCCCATCGTACAACCCCAAAAAAATCGTTATTTTTCGTCTATCTCGCTTCGTTCTCGAGATATGGAGCTTTTTACATTTTGGTCACTGGGATCGTATGAAGCGCCTTAAAAGATGTTCCCCCATCGTACAACCCCAAAAAAATCATTATTTTTCGTCTATCTCGCTTCGTTCTCGAGATATGGAGCTTTTTACATTTTGGTCACTGGGATCGTATGAAGCGTTTTAAATGATGTTCCCCCATCGTACAACCCCAAAAAAATCGTTATTTTTCGTCTATCTCGCTTCGTTCTCGAGATATGGAGCTTTTTACATTTTGGTCACTGGGATCGTATGAAGCGTCTTAAGTGATGTTCCCCCATCGTACAACCCCAAAAAAATCATTATTTTTCGTCTATCTCGCTTCGTTCTCGAGATATGAAGCTTTTTACATTTTGGTCACTGGGATCGTATGAAGCGTCTTAAATGATGTTCCCCCATCGTACAACCCCAAAAAATCATTATTTTTCGTCTATCTCGCTTCGTTCTCGAGGTATGGAGCTTTTTACATTTTGGTCACTGGGATCGTATGAAGCGTCATAAAAGATGTTCCCCCATCGTACAACCCCAAAAATATCGTTATTTTTCGTCTATCTCGCTTCGTTCTCGAGATATGGAGCTTTTTACATTTTGGTCACTGGGATCGTATGAAGCGTCTTAAATGATGTTCCCCCATCGTACAACCCCAAAAAAATCATTATTTTTCGTCTATCTCGCTTCGTTCTCGAGATATGGAGCTTTTTACATTTTGGTCACTGGGATCGAATGAAGCGTAAATGATGTTCCCCCATCGTACAACCCCAAAAAAATCATTATTTTTCGTCTATCTCGCTTCGTTCTCGAGATATGGAGCTTTTTACATTTTGGTCACTGGGATCGTATGAAGCGTTTAAAATGATGTTCCCCCATCGTACAACCCCCAAAAAATCATTATTTTTCGTCTATCTCGCTTCGTTCTCGAGACATGGAGCTTTTTACATTTTGGTCACTGGGATCGTATGAAGCGTCATGAATGATGTTCCCCCATCTTACAACCCCAAAAAAATCATTATTTTTCGTCTATCTCGCTTCGTTCTCGAGATATGGAGCTTTTTACATTTTGGTCACTGGGATCGTATGAAGCGTAAATGATGTTCCCCCATCGTACAACCCCAGAAAAATCATTATTTTTCGTCTATCTCGCTTCGTTCTCGAGATATGGAGCTTTTTACATTTTGGTCACTGGGATCGTATGAAGCGTCTTAAACGATGTTCCCCCATCGTACAACCCCAAAAAAATCATTATTTTTCGTCTATCTCGCTTCGTTCTCGAGATATGGAGCTTTTTACATTTTGGTCACTGGGATCGTATGAAGCGTCTTAAATGATGTTCCCCCATCGTACAGCCCCAAAAAAATCATTATTTTTCGTCTATCTCGCTTCGTTCTCGAGATATGGAGCTTTTTACATTTTGGTCACTGGGATCGTATGAAGCGTCTTAAGTGATGTTCCCCCATCGTTCAACCCCAAAAAAATCATTATTTTTCGTCTATCTCGCTTCGTTCTCGAGATATGGAGCTTTTTACATTTTGGTCACTGGGATCGTATGAAGCGTCTTAGGTGATGTTCCCCCATCGTACAACCCCAAAAAAATCATTATTTTTCGTCTATCTCGCTTCGTTCTCGAGATATGGAGCTTTTTACATTTTGGTCACTGGGATCGTATGAAGCGTCTTAAGTGATGTTCCCCCATCGTACAACCCCAAAAAAATCATTATTTTTCGTCTATCTCGCTTCGTTCTCGAGATATGGAGCTTTTTACATTTTGGTCACTGGGATCGTATGAAGCGTCTTAAGTGATGTTCCCCCATCGTACAACCCCAAAAAATCATTATTTTTCGTCTATCTCGCTTCGTTCTCGAGGTATGGAGCTTTTTACATTTTGGTCACTGGGATCGTATGAAGCGTCATAAAAGATGTTCCCCCATCGTACAACCCCAAAAAAATCGTTATTTTTCGTCTATCTCGCTTCGTTCTCGAGATATGGAGCTTTTTACATTTTGGTCACTGGGATCGTATGAAGCGTTTTAAATGATGTTCCCCCATCGTACAACCCCAAAAAAATCGTTATTTTTCGTCTATCTCGCTTCGTTCTCGAGATATGGAGCTTTTTACATTTTGGTCACTGGGATCGTATGAAGCGTCTTAAGTGATGTTCCCCCATCGTACAACCCCAAAAAATCATTATTTTTCGTCTATCTCGCTTCGTTCTCGAGGTATGGAGCTTTTTACATTTTGGTCACTGGGATCGAATGAAGCGTAAATGATGTTCCCCCATCGTACAACCCCAAAAAAATCATTATTTTTCGTCTATCTCGCTTCGTTCTCGAGATATGGAGCTTTTTACATTTTGGTCACTGGGATCGTATGAAGCGTCTTAAATGATGTTCCCCCATCGTACAACCCCAAAAAAATCATTATTTTTCGTCTATCTCGCTTCGTTCTCGAGGTATGGAGCTTTTTACATTTTGGTCACTGGGATCGAATGAAGCGTAAATGATGTTCCCCCATCGTACAACCCCAAAAAAATCATTATTTTTCGTCTATCTCGCTTCGTTCTCGAGATATGGAGCTTTTTACATTTTGGTCACTGGGATCGTATGAAGCGTCATAAAAGATGTTCCCCCATCGTACAACCCCAAAAAAATCGTTATTTTTCGTCTATCTCGCTTCGTTCTCGAGATATGGAGCTTTTTACATTTTGGTCACTGGGATCGTATGAAGCGTCATAATTGATGTTCCCCCATCGTACAACCCCAGAAAAATCATTATTTTTCGTCTATCTCGCTTCGTTCTCGAGATATGGAGCTTTTTACATTTTGGTCACTGGGATCGAATGAAGCGTAAATGATGTTCCCCCATCGTACAACCCCAAAAAAATCATTATTTTTCGTCTATCTCGCTTCGTTCTCGAGATATGGAGCTTTTTACATTTTGGTCACTGGGATCGTATGAAGCGTTTTAAATGATGTTCCCCCATCGTACAACCCCCAAAAAATCATTATTTTTCGTCTATCTCGCTTCGTTCTCGAGACATGGAGCTTTTTACATTTTGGTCACTGGGATCGTATGAAGCGTCATGAATGATGTTCCCCCATCTTACAACCCCAAAAAAATCATTATTTTTCGTCTATCTCGCTTCGTTCTCGAGATATGGAGCTTTTTACATTTTGGTCACTGGGATCGTATGAAGCGTAAATGATGTTCCCCCATCGTACAACCCCAGAAAAATCATTATTTTTCGTCTATCTCGCTTCGTTCTCGAGATATGGAGCTTTTTACATTTTGGTCACTGGGATCGTATGAAGCGTCTTAAGTGATGTTCCCCCATCGTACAACCCCAAAAAAATCATTATTTTTCGTCTATCTCGCTTCGTTCTCGAGATATGGAGCTTTTTACATTTTGGTCACTGGGATCGTATGAAGCGTCTTAAATGATGTTCCCCCATCGTACAGCCCCAAAAAAATCATTATTTTTCGTCTATCTCGCTTCGTTCTCGAGATATGGAGCTTTTTACATTTTGGTCACTGGGATCGTATGAAGCGTTATAAATGATGATCCCCCAACGTACAACCCCAGAAAAATCATTATTTTTCGTCTATCTCGCTTCGTTCTCGAGATATGGAGCTTTTTACATTTTGGTCACTGGGATCGTATGAAGCGTCTTAAGTGATGTTCCCCCATCGTTCAACCCCAAAAAAATCATTATTTTTCGTCTATCTCGCTTCGTTCTCGAGATATGGAGCTTTTTACATTTTGGTCACTGGGATCGTATGAAGCGTCTTAAGTGATGTTCCCCCATCGTACAACCCCAAAAAAATCATTATTTTTCGTCTATCTCGCTTCGTTCTCGAGATATGGAGCTTTTTACATTTTGGTCACTGGGATCGTATGAAGCGTCATAATTGATGTTCCCCCATCGTACAACCCCAGAAAAATCATTATTTTTCGTCTATCTCGCTTCGTTCTCGAGATATGGAGCTTTTTACATTTTGGTCACTGGGATCGTATGAAGCGTCTTAAATGATGTTCCCCCATCGTACAACCCCAAAAAATCATTATTTTTCGTCTATCTCGCTTCGTTCTCGAGATATGGAGCTTTTTACATTTTGGTCACTGGGATCGTATGCAGCGTCTTAAATGATGTTCCCCCATCGTACAACCCCAAAAAAATCATTATTTTTCGTCTATCTCGCTTCGTTCTCGAGATATGGAGCTTTTTACATTTTGGTCACTGGGATCGTATGAAGCGTCTTAAATGATGTTCCCCCATTGTACAACCCCAAAAAAATCGTTATTTTTCGTCTATCTCGCTTCGTTCTCGAGACATGGAGCTTTTTACATTTTGGTCACTGGGATCGTATGAAGCGTCTTAAATGATGTTCCCCCATCGTACAACCCCAAAAAAATCATTATTTTTCGTCTATCTCGCTTCGTTCTCGAGATATGGAGCTTTTTACATTTTGGTCACTGGGATCGTATGAAGCGTCTTAAAAGATGTTCCCCCATCGTACAACCCCAAAAAAATCATTATTTTTCGTCTATCTCGCTTCGTTCTCGAGACATGGAGCTTTTTACATTTTGGTCACTGGGATCGTATGAAGCGTCTTAAGTGATGTTCCCCCATCGTACAACCCCAAAAAAATCATTATTTTTCGTCTATCTCGCTTCGTTCTCGAGATATGGAGCTTTTTACATTTTGGTCACTGGGATCGTATGAAGCGTCTTAAATGATGTTCCCCCATCGTACAATCCCAAAAAAATCATTATTTTTCGTCTATCTCGCTTCGTTCTCGAGATATGGAGCTTTTTACATTTTGGTCACTGGGATCGTATGAAGCGTCTTAAATAATGTTCCCCCATCGTACAACCCCAAAAAAATCATTATTTTTCGTCTATCTCGCTTCGTTGTCGAGATATGGAGCTTTTTACATTGGGATCGTATGAAGCGTCTTAAATGATGTTCCCCCATAGTACAACCCCAAAAAAATCATTATTTTTCGTCTATCTCGCTTCGTTCTCGAGACATGGAGCTTTTTACATTTTGGTCACTGGGATCGTATGAAGCGTTTTAAATGATGTTCCCCCATCGTACAACCCCCAAAAAATCATTAATTTTCGTCTATCTCGCTTCGTTCTCGAGACATGGAGCTTTTTACATTTTGGTCACTGGGATCGTATGAAGCGTCTTAAATGATGTACCCCCATCGTACAACCCCAAAAAAATCATTATTTTTCGTCTATCTCGCTTCGTTCTCGAGATATGGAGCTTTTTACATTTTGGTCACTGGGATCGTATGAAGCGTTTTAAATGATGTTCCCCCTTCGTACAACCCCCAAAAAATCATTATTTTTCGTCTATCTCGCTTCGTTCTCGAGACATGGAGCTTTTTACATTTTGGTCACTGGGATCGTATGAAGCGTCTTAAATGATGTTCCCCCATCGTACAACCCCAAAAAAATCATTATTTTTCGTCTATCTCGCTTCGTTCTCGAGATATGGAGCTTTTTACATTTTGGTCACTGGGATCGTATGAAGCGTTATAAATGATGATCCCCCAACGTACAACCCCAGAAAAATCATTATTTTTCGTCTATCTCGCTTCGTTCTCGAGATATGGAGCTTTTTACATTTTGGTCACTGGGATCGTATGAAGCGTCTTAAATGATGTTCCCCCATCGTACAACCCCAAAAAAATCATTATTTTCGTCTATCTCGCTTCGTTCTCGAGATATGGAGCTTTTTACATTTTGGTCACTGGGATCGTATGAAGCGTTTTAAATGATGTTCCCCCATCGTACAACCCCCAAAAAATCATTATTTTTCGTCTATCTCGCTTCGTTCTCGAGACATGGAGCTTTTTACATTTTGGTCACTGGGATCGTATGAAGCGTCTTAAATGATGTTCCCCCATCGTACAGCCCCAAAAAAATCATTATTTTTCGTCTATCTCGCTTCGTTCTCGAGATATGGAGCTTTTTACATTTTGGTCACTGGGATCGTATGAGGCGTTTTAAACGATGTTCCCCCATCGTACAACCCCAAAAAAATCGTTATTTTTCGTCTATCTCGCTTCGTTCTCGAGATATGGAGCTTTTTACATTTTGGTCACTGGGATCGGATGAAGCGTCTTAAACGATGTTCCCCCATCGTACAACCCCAAAAAAATCATTAATTTTCGTCTATCTCGCTTCGTTCTCGAGACATGGAGCTTTTTACATTTTGGTCACTGGGATCGTATGAGGCGTTTTAAATGATGTTCCCCCATCGTACAACCCCAAAAAAATCATTATTTTTCGTCTATCTCGCTTCGTTCTCGAGATATGGAGCTTTTTACATTTTGGTCACTGGGATCGTATGAAGCGTTTTAAACGATGTTCCCCCATCGTACAACCCCTTTATCATTATTTCTCGTCTGTTGGATTTTCGTCTGCCTCGACACAAGATGCAGCCACTGCTGCGTATTTACAGAGTCGTGGGGATTATTCTGCGCCCAGTGCGGCCGAAGTTGCCGTCACGTGTGGACCCCTCGCTCCGTCATCTCGTGCTGCACATGCTACCTCGTCTGTGGATTTTTTATCAACCTCGATGCCAGATGCAGTTACTGCTGCGTACTTAAAGAGTCGTGGGGATTATTCTGCGCCCAGTGCGGCCGAAGTTGCCGTCACGTGTGGACCCCTCGCTCCGTCATCTCGTGCTGCGCATGCTACCTCGTTTGTGGATTTATCATCAACCTCGATGCCAGATGCAGCCAATGCTGCTTATATGAAGAGTGTAGGGGAATATTCTGCGCCCAGTGCGGCCGCAGTTGCCGCCACGCGTGGACCTCTCGCTCCCTCATCCCGTGCCGCACCTACAACCTCGATTGTGGGGTTATCGTCAGCTTCGATGCCAGATGCAGCTACCACTGCTTATATGAGGAGGGTCTGGGAATACTCGGGGCCCAATTCGGCCGAAGTCGCCGACGCCTGCGGACCCCTCGCCTCAGATCGTGACCTTCTACGTACTTCAACATTCACTACCTCGAGAAACGTTTACCCTACTAGCCGTGGGATATTTTCCGCGCTCAGTGCAGCCGAGGTAGCTGCCAGGTGTGGACCCTCCGCGCTAGCCCAAGGACATGCACAGTCAATAATACCTGTTGCATCAACTGAAGCGTACTTCCAGACCCAACGGGAACACTCACCGCACCAAGCAGCCGGGAAAGCTGAAAGTGCCGGAATACCAGCTACAAGTCGCATCCAGTCTCAGCATTCGAGACAAGCACCGGTATTAGCAGCTACAACAACCCGCAACCTACCGGCTAGGCTAAGTGGGGAAGTGTATACCACCATGGACAACATCGAAAGAAGATCGAATCGTTCAAGATCCTCTAAGTCTTCTGCAGACAAAATTCGAATCGAGCTACTGAAAATTGAAGAGGAACGAAAACTTCAAGAAGCAATCGATAGAGAAGGGCTCCGACTGAGAAAAGAAAGAGAAGCTGAATATCTTAACAAGAAGTATCAGATAATGAGTCAACTTGTGGAGTCGTCTGAGGATGGTGAAGAGGATGCATTTTTTCATAATGCCAACAACCAAACGAGAGGGAACATAACCAATTGGATGGCAGATATACCTGACCAACGATGTTTTCACTCTTCTACAAAGGCCGGGATTCTTCAAGAGCCTATGCCCACAGCAGCTCCGCGCCTGAGCTGGGAGCCAGAAGCACCTGTGCGTCGACTTCCGTTGAGTACTCCAGAGACAACACATCAGGTTGAACTGCCAAACATTAAGAAGTTTTCTGAATCTGCGGTTGCATTGGATCGGAGGCCTGAGCATCTACCAAATCCAGTAGAGAACGCACCGATCAAGGAATCCTTCATGCCCGAGCAGCCCCAAAATCAGTTTTCGAGTCAACCTCAACCGAACCCGTTCCAAAACAGCCTTCAATATACGAACCATGGTCTGACAAAAAGCAACCTAGCCGCGCGACATCTCATCCGTGATTTACCGACTTTCGGAGGCAACCCATCAGAATGGCCTCTCTTTATTGCAAGCTACAACCGTAGCACGGAATTGGGCGGATTTAGCGACGAAGAGAATCTTATCCGGCGGCATAAAGCTTTGAAGGGCGATGCACTGGAAGCAGTCAAGAGCCTGATTATTCAACCTAACTGCGTCGGTCGGGTAATAGAAACTTTAAAAATGTTGTATGGCAGGCCGGAACTCATTGTTAGCACACTGATGAAAACGATTAGCCGGACACCTGCCCCAAGAGCCGATAAGTTCGAAACCATCGTTACATTCGCTATAGCCGTACAAAACCTTTGTGCCACCTTTGAGGCATGCGGCATAGTAAACAACATGAGCTATCCTTCGTTATTACAGGAACTCGTGGAGAAGCTTCCGCCAAACCTACGGCTTAACTGGGCAATCCATAAGCAAACTCTGAAGATATGCACACTCAGAGAGTTCGGTACTTGGGTATATGCTATAGCCGAAGCAGCAGAGGAGTTGTGAACGCACACTATAAAGACAACAACAAAATCAACACCTCTCAAGGAAACAAGTGTCTCGTCTGTGAAGCCAGCTGTGAGTCAGTGGTGAAATGCGCGCAGTTTCTCAAACTCGACCGGGACGCTCGATGGATGGAAGTCAGGAAACACCGCTTATGTGGCAGATGCCTTAGCAACCATGTCGGACACAAGTGTAAAGTGAACGTTCTTTGCGGAAGGAATAATTGTACTCGCAAACATCACAAGTTGTTACATAAGGATCCGATTCCCAATGCATCCGGAGCAGACGTCGCCACCGTTGGACTCCACTCAAAGTCAGGTCCTGTCAATCCAGCAACTCCCAACTTCAAGACCAGCCCCGTTTTGTTCAGAATCGTTCCTGTCTTCCTGTACGGAGCCGGTATCAAAATCGAGGTATTCGCCTTTCTTGACGATGGATCATCCGTAACCCTAATAGACGAAGAAGTTGCCAAACAGCTCAAAGTTAAAGGTGAGAAACAGCCGCTATGCCTAAAATGGACCGGGAATACTTCACGGCTAGAAAGCCGATCCGAAAAGTTTAACCTACAAATATCTGGGACCAAGGGTAATGCGGAAAGATTCCAACTTTCAAATGTTCATACCGTGCGTAAACTGTCCATGCCTGATCAAACGGTTAATCACCGCGAACTTCAAACAAAATTCGAACACCTTAAAGGACTGGAATTAGACTCCTATAACAAAGCTGTCCCTCGACTACTTATCGGAGTCAATAACGCGAAACTCGGACATACATTGAAAGCAAGGGAAGGAGGCTGGGACGAACCGATCGCGACCAAAACCCGCCTGGGCTGGGCAGTCCACGGCAATCTGGTTAGGACAGAAAGCAGTAAGCCCATAAAGCACAGTTTTCATATCTGTGACTGCAATGACTCGGAACTACGTCGCCTAGTAGGCAAATTCATATGCGATGACCAGTTCGGAACTGCGGAAACAAGGAATGTACCTATGTCGCAAGAAGATACTCGTGCTCTAGAGATACTAACAACCCATACCACTCGGAAAAATGGCAGATTTGAGACCGCTCTTCTTTGGAAGTTTGACGACATTCAACTACCAGACAGCTATCAAATGGCCAAAAGAAGACTAGAATGCCTCCGAAAGAGAATGGAGCGAGACCCAAGTCTAGCGAAGCTAAATCAAAAGATCGAGGAGTACGTCGAGAAGGGATATGCGCGAAAGCTAACGGACGAAGAGGTAAAAAAGGGGAAAGGTAATTGTTGGTACCTACCAATCTTCCCAGTCCAGAACGCTAATAAACCCGGTAAAGTCAGACTAGTCTGGGATGCAGCAGCATCGGTTCGTGGCATTTCGCTAAATACAGTCCTGCTCAAAGGTCCCGACCAGCTCACACCACTTACGTCAGTAATTTATAAATTTAGGCAACAGAAGGTTGCTGTATGCGGAGACATAAAGGAAATGTTCCATCAAGTCAGGATTAGAGAAGACGACCAGAACTATCAGCGATTCTTGTGGGGAAACGATCAGGATGGTGAGCCTGACACATACGTCATGATGGTTATGACGTTTGGAGCTACTTGCTCCCCATGTACTGCTCACTACATCAAAAACGCCAATGCGGATCAATTCGCGCAAGAATTCCCAAGAGCGGTTCTCTCTATTAAAGAAAACCACTATGTAGACGACTTGATGGACAGCGTCGCAACGGAAGAAGAGGCAATAAGACTTGCCAAAGACATCCGACATATCCACCAGCAAGGCGGCTTCCACATCAGAAACTGGATGTCCAACTCACCTTATGTCCTGCAACAGCTCGGCTCCGAACCTCTGGAACAAAAAAGTATCAACGAAAACGACGAACTCTGCACCGAAAAGGTGTTGGGAATGTGGTGGTGCACCTCTAAAGACTGCTTGACCTTCAAACTTACCTCTAACCGAAGCCAAATGGACATATTATCCGGACGAAAACGTCCTACGAAACGAGAAGTCTTAAGGATCATGATGACTATTTTCGACCCCCTTGGGCTGATAGCATGTTTCCTAATGTATATTAAAATGCTCCTCCAGGATGTCTGGCGTTCAAAAATAGAGTGGGACGAATTAATCAAAAACGAGGAACATACAAAATGGGTAAAGTGGATCAACCTTCTACCCGTCATCGAAACTGTCGAAATTCCTCGGTGTTACATATCGTCCGACTGGGGTTCCGTCGTCCAATTGCACGTATTCGTGGACGCAAGTGAAAATGGCTACGCGGCCGTCGCATATGTGAGGAATCTTCACAACAAAGCCGTAGAAACTTGCCTCATAGGAGCAAAAACCAGAGTTGCCCCCCTCAAGTCGCTCTCGATACCTCGGCTCGAATTGCAAGCAGCCCTACTCGGTGCCAGATTCGCTAAAAGCATCATTGAATCCCACGGCATCTCCTTCAACCAACGATACTTCTGGTCCGACTCCAAAACCGTTCTGAGCTGGCTTAGAGCCGACCATCGGAGGTACAGGCAATATGTAGCCTTCCGCGTCAGCGAAATATTAGAACTCACCGCTATTGAAGAATGGAGATGGATTCCTACTAAGTCCAACGTAGCCGACGAAGCTACTAAGTGGCAAACACCTCCAGACCTCAAGCCGGACAGCAGATGGTTCAACGGACCTGGCTTTCTGAAGCTACCTCCTGACAGCTGGCCTAAAGAGGAAGTCACGGGATCTACTATCGAAGACCTTAAAACTAATTTCCTTGGAATACATGCTGCCAGTAATCAAGAAGAAATGTATAGAGCGAGTCAATTCAACAGATGGGAGAAACTACTCAGGAGTACGGCATACGTCCACAGATTCATCAGCAACGTAAGTACAAGAAGAACTAAATTACCGAAAATAAGCGGGCCTCTTACTCGAGAAGAACTTCAAGCAGCTGAAAGTAACCTGTTGAAAGAAGCACAGAACGAAGGGTACGCTGAGGAAATAGCTGATCTAACCATGAACCGAGCGCTACAAAAAAAACAGCTCGCTTCGCAACCTAAACCCTTTCCTGGATGAAAAAGGAATTCTTCGGGCTAACGGAAGACTCTGCCTCGCGACCAATGTGGACCCAGACTTGAAGCAGCCAATTATCCTCCCGAGAAAGTGTAAAGCAACATCACTTCTAATAGACGAAGTACACCGAAGATACCAGCACCAAAACGATGAGACTGTAGTGAACCTAATTCGACAAAGATTCTACATTTCGCATCTAAGGTCCGCGGTTAAAGACGTTAAGAAACTGTTTCAAACGTGCAAAATCAACAACGCTCGATCCCGTCCACCACTCATGGCCCCTCTTCCACCAGCGAGGCTTGGTTCATTCTGTAGACCGTTCTCATACGTGGGAGTCGACTACTTCGGGCCTATGACAGTCACCCTCGGTCGTAGAACGGAAAAACGGTGGGGGGTGCTGTTCACCTGCCTCACTATTAGAGCGGTCCATATCGAAATCGCCCACACACTGTCGGCCGACTCATGCATCATGTGTGTACGAAATTTTATCGCCAGAAGAGGTACGCCGCTAGAATTCTACAGCGATAACGGGACCAACTTTCACGGGGCAGAGAGGGAACTACGAGAAGCAGCAGCAACCGTAGAAAATACTCGAGTAGCTGAGACGTTTACATCAACAACCACATCATGGAAGTTCATACCACCCGGATCGCCACATATGGGTGGATGCTGGGAGCGCTTAGTACGATCCGTAAAAAATGTACTTTACGCCATCGCGCCCACTAGAAACCCCAACGACGAGCTCTTACGTAATATGCTGACGGAAATCGAAAATATTATCAATTCCAGACCTCTAACGTACATGCCAACCAACCCAGACAATCCAGAAGCTCTAACGCCTAATCACTTCCTGTTAGGCTCGGCATGTGGTTCGAAACCCGCAGCAAAGCTCGACGACGATGTGCTCTTACTGCGAAAAAACTGGTTAATCTCTCAACAATTTGCAAACCGTTTCTGGAAACGGTGGGTGTTAGAATACTTACCTACTCTTACGCGCAGGGCCAAGTGGTTAACACCTGTGAAGCCTCTTGAAGTGGGTGATGTTGTACTTATAATCGAACCCAGCAACCCTAGAAATACCTGGCCAAAGGGCCGAATCATAAAAGTAAAACTTTCGAATGACGGACAGGTGAGAAGAGCCACAGTCCAAACCAAAGATGGGGTCTACGAGAGACCAGCGGTAAGGCTAGCTTTCCTCGACGTCGGAGATAATGCGTCATGTGCGGAAATACCGGGGGGGACTGTTGGTGTAAGTGCACCCTAAGTGGCGGTAGTTCCGCCCGACGCATAGGGGGAGCTACTGCCCTGGCCACGTCATCGAAAGTAATCGGCCGGCCATCTTTTTACGGTCGACCATCTTTTTTCTGTGAAACTTTCGTCTGTCAGCCATCTTTTCTTGGACACATTTTCCTTTTCTGCATAAACACAATCGAAGAAAGTTCATTTTTTGGCTCCACCAATATTTTTTAATATATTCGGAATTCAGTTTAACCTTTGGACAGCGAGAAAACCCAGCAAATAACTAACCAGCAAATAACTAAAGAAGACCAGCCAACAAACACCACAGAGAAGCAGCATTAACTTGATATCAATACTAGAAGACTAAGTAATTATTTATACTAACACTATATTGTAACTTTTTCTAACTACCTTTTCAATTAATAAAGGATTTTAACTACGATTGTATAAATAAATACAAGTTGTTGAAAATCGCCTTCTGCTGCCACCAAATCGTGGCAACAACTTCGATGTAGTACGGACAACAACATCAGAGCGGAGATCAAACGGAGAATAACTCTTGCCAACCGTTGCTTTTTTGGGTTAAGATGGCAATTGAGAAACAAAACCCTCTCCAGAAAAACCAAGGTAACCCTTCATAAGACCTTAATTTTGCCAGTCCTGCTTAACTACCTTCTCGAAGTGGATGAGGGAACCTTGGTTGTTTCGAAAAATACTCCGAATTATCTTAGTTCCCGTGTATGCAGACAATCAGTGGAGAAGAAAATACAACGATGAGCTGTATGAGCTGTTCTGCGACATGGGCATAGCCAGAAGAGTACGCATCGTGAGGCTACGATGGTAGAGCCATTTAGAGCGGATGGACCGAAACGATCAGGTTCAACGGGTTTTCGGAAGCACATTGCAGAGAAATCGCGGAAGGAGAAGACCTCGTCTTAGGTGGCGTAATCAATTCGAAAAAGACCTCAACCGATTTAGAGTGTATATAACTGAAAAAAGCTCACCCGGAATCGATAGTGTTGGCTAAAGATTTTGGTTGAGGCCCAGGTTCATCCCAAACTGTAATGCCCACATAAGTGACCAAGTCAATGTTCGAGGTTAATCTTTTCTTATGACGTTTCAGCATTGTGCTTACACATTTCGCCCCAATCAAGGAAAAGTTGCTATGGCTGATTCGGGCAGATTTGGAGGCCCCCTCCCTGAACTGCGTGTAACAAGTTAAGGACTTTTTGACAATTTGCTCTTTGTCTTTCAGAGCAAAGTTTGTTTGATCTCACGATTAAATTGTTTTACGTACTCTTCTGCATATCAACTTGGGTCTTTTCTTATTTTTGCAGCCAAAGCAAGCGGAAACGAGAAACATGTTTCCCAAAAATCACTTCCACACAATATATTTTTGGCATTTTGTTTCCCAAGATAAAAATAACGCCCCACTCACAATTTACTTTACGTTGTTGTCTTCGGTTCCATCCCATTTAGTGCTTTCACCTGGAAATTAAGATGACATTTAATACTCTGCCTCTGCTTCAATATTAATGTCATCCACAATCACACACCACATCAATCATTTTTTGAACTGAAGAAGATGGAATCAGCTCATGTCATTTAGTTTTTGTTTTTTTAAATTCCCAAGGACCAATTGCCTCCTTCTTCGTCTACAAGACGACTAAGAATTATTCATTCTTCCATCCAACACTCAAACTAAGTGCACTTTCAGATTTGCCATTTATTCTTCCCTCCAGCTGGCGAATTTAGTTTCGGATTTTTATATTTTCCTTTTTTTCTATGAAATGAATTTTTTAGTCTTTTGCTGCCTGATGTGGCTTTGTTTTAATCTGCAGTAAAATGTGTGTTGGAAAAGAAGGGAATACTTTAAAGATTTCTTACAACGGAGGTCGAGAGCAGACGATATTTTGCAGTTTCCGGATTCCGGTCGCAGCAAAATTCTTGAAAACTTCTCCGAGAAGTGATGAGAAAAAAGATAAGGAAAAATAAAAATGGCTGGTGCTAAGCTACAACTTTCAAGAATATCGCAATTTGTAGAGCTTAAGGGCTGACAGGTTTTACTCGACTTAAAATTTCATTGCAAGGCTGAAGTTGCTTTTGTGGCAATGAAAATTCAAATTGATTTTTTTTTATCAGATATAATTTTAAACTATCGGAATAGGAGCATTGGGCATTGAAGGTTTGATCCTGCAATTATTGAGTGAGCTAATTAGATAAAAGGGTCAGGCACTCGAGGAAACTTTTTGTCAAAACGAGCCCTACTCGTGTAGGTAATGAACTATATGGAGGGATCTCTGCATTAAGGCTTGAAAATGGACAACTGTAAGCTTTGTGAAGTGTTCAGCACTCCAAAAAACATTTTCAGTGACGAAAGAAAAGCAAATAAAAGAAAAATAAAGTAAAGTAAAGTAAAGCAAAGTGAAAGTGAAACGTGAATCGTGAATCGTGAATCGTGAATCGTGAATCGTGAATCGTGAATCGTGAATCGTGAATCGTGAATCGTGAATCGTGAATCGTGAATCGTGAATCGTGAATTGTGAATCGTGAATCGTGAATCGTGAATCGTGAAACGTCAAATGTGAAAATTGAAGTTAAAGTTAAAGTTAAAGCTAAGGTTAAAGTTAAAGTTAAAGTTAAAGTTAAAGTTAAAGTTAAAGTTAAAGTTAAAGTTAAAGTTAAGGTTAAAGTTAAAGTTAAAGTTAAAGTTAAAGTTAAAGTTAAAGTTAAAGTTAAAGTTAAAGTTAAAGTTAAAGTTAAAGTTAAAGTTAAAGTTAAAGTTAAAGTTAAAGTTAAAGTTAAAGTTAAAGTTAAAGTTAAAGTTAAAGTTAAAGTTAAAGTTAAAGTTAAAGTTAAAGTTAAAATTAAAGTCAAAGTTAAAGTTAAAGTTAAAGTTAAAGTTAAAGCTAAAGTTAAAGTTAAAGTTAAAGTTAAAGTTAAAGTTAAAGTTAAAGTCAAAGTCAAAGTTAAAGTTAAAGTTAAAGTTAAAGTTAAAGTTAAAGTTGAAGTTAAAGTTAAAGTTAAAGTTAAAGTTAAAGTTAAAGTTAAAGTTAAAGTTAAAGTTAAAGTTAAAGTTAAAGTTAAAGTTAAAGTTAAAGTTAAAGTTAAAGTTAAAATTAAAGTTAAAGTTAAAGTTAAAGATAAAGTTAAAGTTAAAGTTAAAGTTAAAGTTAAAGTTAAGTAAAGTAAAGTTAGGTAAATTTAAGCAAAAAATTGCAAATTAATTTAAAATAAAGGTAATTAAAGTGAGATAAGTAAAAGAAAATATACTTTTCTAATACAGCCTGCTGGCTTAAAAGATCAAAGAATCGATTCTTAAGTTAAACAAGCTGACGCTTGCTTCAACAATTTTAAGAACAACATAACAATGACATTTCTATTTTCATTCTCCTTTCAGCTTCTCAATTAATTATTTTGCAACAAACTCATTGTCCCACAGCTATTTTGTGGTGTTAAACAGTCTTTTTTCACACCGCTACATTGCGGTGACAAATAATCTTTATATACTTCGGCAAAGAGCTTCTTATAACACACCCTACGCATAAATATTCTAAGCACACTCACCTTCAGTCCTTCGGTGAAAGTATCAACACAAGCAATATGAAGTCCAATGACCTTTACATTTCATTTCTCATCTTTATCGATGTATGTTTGGAATAAAATATTTTGAGTAGCAACATCACAGTCCCAATTCTGCTCAGTATCCCATCAGGATTATAGTTGTCCTGCATTATTTATTGCAAAACTCTTGTCTTGGCAACACCTTTTCCGTTAGTTACTTCATGCGAATATATATTTCAAAGCGTTTGGGTTGGGGCGATTCTGGGTCTGGAGCTGGGGTTGTGGTACTGACAATTATTTCGGGCTCGTGTTACGTGTTAGCCACCATCGATATCATCGATAGTACGTGCCTTAGCACGTTTTTATTCAACAAACAAGTAAAAGCTCATTCCATATCTTTGGCCAAACTATCTCACAACCAAGTTAATCCAATTTCTAGGCCACACAATTATTCCCGTGCTGCCGGTCTAAGAACATGTTTGCAACTTCGGTACGTGTCTTTTCCTTTTCCCCCAAAAATTTTAAGGAACGAGAACCGATAAAATAAATACGATAAGCGACCTTCCCAGTCCTATACCTGTGTGTGTATATCTACTTGCAAACAGCCACGTCTCAAGTTCAGGTCGTTCATAATACAAAACGGCTAGTCGATCGGGTCTCTGGTCTCTATATAGGCGGATACGGATACGAATAGAGATA
This sequence comes from Melanostoma mellinum, assembly GCA_914767635.1. NCBI lineage: Eukaryota > Metazoa > Arthropoda > Insecta > Diptera > Syrphidae > Melanostoma > Melanostoma mellinum. The sequence goes on along the minus strand of OU612058.1, from coordinate 48,472,361 downwards.
CTGATACCCCGCAGCTATAGAATACACTGTCATAAATGTCTGCTTAAGCGCACCATTGGAGCTAAAGCTCATAACGGAAAACTAAACTAAAATGGTAAAACCAAAACCTATTATGCTTAATCCTCAAAATGATGGCCAAGGTAATAAAAACTCGGAAATAAAAGCTCACCTTGCAAAAAACGTCCAGCGTGTGTACTTGTGCTTGTGTGTGTGTGTGGTTATGGCCAGAAAATATATATATTGCTTAGCCTATGTGGACACGTGTAAATAGACGAGACGCATTCAGATAAATGTACCTATAGCTACTACCACTGTAGAGTACAAGGGCAATGAAGGTGGTGAATGGTGTCTTCGAGAGGCATCGCAGTTATTTTCAAGAATAAACAAACATTTATGGGATTGGTGTTGTTCTGCTTGAACAACAACATCCAGGTGTATTTGGCCAGGATGGCACAACGACAAACTGATAACAATCATCATTGTATAATCCCTGGGTAGAATGAGACTCATTTCTGAGAGCGGTGAAATTTAAACTCCGCGTATTGAACATCAAAAAGTAAAACAATTATTCTTTGTTGCCTCTTATATCTTATCCATGTTTATCTGCCGGTCTTTGCAGGGTTGAACCAAGCATGATTTTTTGCTGGTTAATTAAATTTATAATCTCCTCAAACATGTGTCTACTTCTATTGCGCTGCACTTGCTTTTATGTAATCTTCGTCGAATCTAGGGCTCAGTTTTGGTGGCAGTTCTGACGTCCTGTTGAAATTGTTGCTGCTCTTCAATGTTATGGTGATGGCGTCATTGGAGTCAGCAATTGTCGAAGGGACGGAACAAATGATTGAAGAGGCACTTTCAATCATATTGTTAAACGAATCATACAGATTCGTCACATTTTTCCTACTTTCGTCCAAGCTAGCCCCAAAAAAACTGGTGCCAATCCACCCAATCACCTACGTAAAAGCGGGGTAAATAAGCTTAGGGCAGATTTAATCAATGCCTACGAAAGCTCATGCCCGCCATCCAAAGGTTTTTTTCTGTTGGAGGTTTTTGAAATATCAGCACCGGTCTATTGTACTACCAGTTAGCAACCTTCTGTTTGTATAGCTTTCTAGATGTTCGGAGAAAAGCCAAAAGACTCTGCCATGATAAGGAGCCAAAGTTACCAGCCCTCACCATGTCTGCACCGAGTATCTGTGACCTCATGCGAGAAAAGGCAGGACATTCACAGAGGAAGTGCTATGCGGTGACCTCATCTTCTTCACAAGATTCACAGAGCGTGGTATCACTTAAGCCAAACACGTTTAAATGTTCGGCAAAAGAGAAGTGCCCGCTGGCAACGCCAATAAGCTTTCTACAGTCTTTTCTACTACGGGATAGCAAAAATTTTGCAGTTTTCTTATCAACGTTGGGGAGCATAAGTTTGGTCTGTGTGCATCCAAAGGATGCATGTCATCTACGGTTATGCTCTTCAAAGATCCAATCGCTGACTGAAGACCTCACTGAGCATGCTGGCAGACCTAGCGACGGTTCAGGTCCTGAGAAAGCTGTCTGAGATCCTTGCCTAGCAAGTTCATCATGGCATAATGGCCCGGAACCCAAATGAGACTTAGAAATTTAATCTTCCAATCTCATTCAAAGGTAAAGGTAGATCCAACTCCATATGGTGAACAAGTGAACTATCGAAAGAACTCTAGGAGGTTTTTCAATGGAGCAAAATTTAGCAACCTTCCGACCGACTGGGATCTATACGAGATCAGTAAAAATGAATATAAAAATACAAATACTTCAAAAAGAGCAGCTTTGCGCGACTTCTGCTCAGATATGGAGTGTACCAATGACACCACAAGGCTAAGAAAAGTCATGTATAAGGTCGAAAATACTCCTAGTTTTCTTAGGAGACCTGATAATACACAGACTGACTCATGCTCTGAAACCATAGAGTCACTCATGAACACCCACTTTCCAGGATGTTCTCAAATGACATCTCCAGAACATGGTAACCCCTAGCGCTAACGTTAGCTCTAACATAGGAAATCTATTAGTAGATAAAAGGAGGGTATTCTTGGCCATTAACTCATTCTCAGTATAAAAATCTGCAGGCCCTGACGGCATTATTCCAATGATTCTCCAAAGCCCTAAAGACTTGATTGTGCTGATTCTAGAGGAAATATTCCGAGACTGTCTAAACATCACCTTTATTCCAACTAGTTGGAGGGAAGTTGAAGTCATATTCAATTATTCATTCCAAAATCCGGTAAGCCCTTTCACACTGAACCTAAAGATTTCAGACCAATAAGCCTTTCCTCCTTTTTACTCAAGACACTAGAAAGACATATAGACATATCCGAACAAAACTGAACAACAACGTGATCCCAACAGTCCAACATGCATTTTTAAAGGGCAAATCAGTTTAGACAGCACTTCATAAAATAGTCGGAAAGAGTACACGTTGGCTGCATTCCTCGATGTAGAAAGGGCCTTTAACAACGTTGAATACAGTGCCATTTGCTTAAAAAAAAGGCAAAACTTGTAGAGAGGTACACTTCAAGGAGGAGTGTTATCCCCGTTACTCTGGCTCCTAGTAGTTAACCAAATCCTGGTTGAACTAGACATGTGGGGAATAAAAGGCGGAGCCTATGTCATCATTACTTCGAAAAAATTCACATCAATCCTTTGTGAACTCCTTCAGACAGATCTAAATAACCTCATCAGCTGGGGCAAAAACTATGGGCTAAATGTCAACAATACAAAACAGAACTTGTTCATCATAAGGGAAGTCGTCTAACCTTAAGACCATAACCAAAATCCAAAGGCTTGCATGCATTAGCTCAACCAGTGCCATGAGAATAACACCAACGCAACGGCAGCTCTGTAAGCTTTCGTGTCGCAAAACCCCCCTAGACCTTTTTTACTAAAGAGATGGCGGCCAAAAGTGCACCGCGACTTAAAGAATGCAATAATTGGAAATTGCGAATTTTCAATTGCCAATAACTCGAAAAGTATTGGACTTAATGAAAAACTTTGTATTTGATTTTTTGCTTAAAATTAGACCCTTTATCGATATCCGATGTTATTTTGAAAAAAAAAATTCGCCCCCCAAAAGGGGTGGCAACCACCCCCAGGGTGGTGGCGGTGTTCAAATCATTTTCACTTTTGAAGTTAAGGGTAAGATGAGCCTAATTCCAAAATTTCATGCAAATCGGTTCACAGTAAAAAAATTCGGAGGTAAGGCCCTATTTTTCTCTTCATTGACTGCACTAAAGATAAATAAACCTCATCGACCTTTACAGTTTCTTTCAAGCAGAAGTACTTGCAGTGTGTGAAGCCGCAAAACACCTGGATAGGCAAAACTTGATCAAGAAAAACATTGACATCTTCATAGACAGCCAGGCGGCCATTAAAGTTATCTCATCCATTGAGGCATATGCATAAAGCCTAGTAAATGCTTTTACTGGCAAATTTCTATAGTAGGTATATACTATTTGACGTATGCATAAAACCATAGTAAATACTGGAAAAAAAGTATATACTAGGAAACAAAGTACTTACTGGTTTCGGATGAATTAAACCAGTAAATACTTTAATCGGTATGCATAAAAACTATTTTGTTCAAGTATATACTGGAATTTTTTCAAGCTTCTAAAAACCAACTTGAACATTTGCTAGTAAATACTTTTTCGTGTTAAATGTCCATTTTAGTCGGCAGTTTTATATCCAAGCGTTCGGTTGCCTTATTTAATTTGAATGGCCGCTTTTTTATGAGTAATCGCAGAAAAAAATTATAAAGAGCGAAGAGATCCCGGCGATAACAATTTCAAAATGCTTTACCGTTTTGAAAAGGGAAACGTTAAGTGGCTAAGCCAGTACTTTATCGGTAAGAAAATTTATTTAAAATTTAATGGAAATAAGAAATAACTAATTTATTCGTAGTTGAAAAATAATAATATTAAAAGTAATAATAATATAATAATAATATAAACATTTAGGTACTCAAACTGAAAAAAGAGGAGGAGCTACTTCCTCTGATGAAAAGATGCGAATCTTTTTGAGATATGTTGGGGATCCAGGACTTCAAGTTGGGGTTGGAGAAGACACAGGCTTCCATCAGAGTACTGTTTGCAGAACTGTGCATCAAGTGGCAAATTTAATTATTATTAATGTGGTTCTTGGATAAAGTTTCCATTATTATTTATTCATTTTTTTAAATGTTCCTCTGTCAATAAAACATCAGTTTCGGCCTTAAAGTCGCAAATAAATAATTGTATAGCCTCAACCTTCGCTTTTTTTATGTGAGGCTGTTGGGACTTGCTCATAAGCATCTTATAAGTTTGAAGTAACTTAACAAACTCAAGAGCTGTTGAATTTTCTTTTTTTGACATACTTTGCATTTTGCATATATTTGCGACCACAACTAATTGAAAACACAATTTAAAATGAAGAAAATTGAAAATCTAAAACTATGAAAATTAAAAATGAACAAAAAACCATAGGAACGTAGTGATCGAAAAATAAAAAAAATCAACAAGTAGAAATATGTAAAGTAGAAAAAGCAAATTACAGTTTTATAGACCACGTATATGCTTACTACCGATTTCCGATGAATTTGGTAGTATTAACTTGGATGAACCCAGTATATACTACTAGTAAAGTCTTACAAGTATAAACTTAATTTTATGCATACCAAATGAAGTAAATACTCCAAGTTTGAGCTTCAACTGGTAGTACTAGTATATACTATAACCATTATACTACTAGTAAGTACTTCTCTTTTATGCATATGCCCCATTATCACAAAATCATAGATTAGTAGAAATGTGTAACTTTATTCTGTGTTCCAGGACATCGTGACAAAATCGGTAACGAAATGGCGGATAAGCTGGCTAAAATCGGGTCAGTACTCGAATTCAGCGAAACGAACACCTCAGTTCTAAGGCTACTAGAACTAGAAAAAAAAACAGAATCAAACAATGACTGGTGGTCATCTTTAGAAACATGCTGGTCCCCAGAAACCTCTGGTCAGATAGTAAACTTTCTAAATTTAATGTTGAAAGTATTGAACCGATATTGTGGTCGAGGTTACTTAAAGATGAAGTTTGATAATTATCCTTTATTGACCACAATTAAAAGAAAGAAATTCAAAATCAAAACAAAAACGCAAATTTTCCATTTTTCTTTTGAATTAATTATTTATCGAATGCATTTCGAGTTGACATGCAACTCATCATCAGCGATGTTAAAACGTCTACTCTGGTCAGATATTTCCAAGAAAAATTTCTGCTGCAGCTTAGCGGACCTCGGCTCTCTCTATTGATTGGCATTCTCACGGGCCACAACTCGTTGGCTACCGACATGTTGAGAATGGACATTAGCACATCCGACTTATGTAGGGGATGCCAAAATGCAGAGAAAGGATCATTCCACTTCCTCTGTGAGTGTCCTAGCTTGGCCTACACTAGGAAAAAAAGCCATCGGAGAATACTTCTTCGACGAACTGGGCGAAATCCTTAACCTCCCATTCAACAGCATCCTGAAATTTACTCAGAGAGATATTCATACATTCATCGTAAGTTTGACATAAAGACTATAACTTTGGCTACAGGTCAATGTACTCAACCCAACTTAAAAGCATTTGCCTCAGTTAAACACAAACTGAAAAGCGAATCACTTCCCTCGGCCACATCATAAGCATATGACGTATGACGTACGTTACGTACTTATGAAACAAATAATAAACTAAGCGAATATCAATCGGGCTTTAGATCAGGATACTCCACGGTTGATAATATATTTCCGTTATCTAACATTGTTCAGCTACGTTTGATGAAAAAGAAAACTACACATGCCTTTTTTGTAGATTTTAAAGCAGCATTTGACTCCATTAACAGAAAGCTACTCTTACATAAGCTGTACAATCTTGAGGTTTCATATAAATTTGTGCAATCGCTAAGAGTTCTCTACGATGATACAGTGTCTGCAATGAACGATGGGAAAAATCTATCCGATCATTACAAAGTTGAACTTGGCTTACGCCAAGGATGTACTCTAAGCCTAAGGAAAACATAAAAGGATTGTTATTCGCTGATGACGCTGTATTTTTCGCAGAATCCCCCGAGTCATTGCAGCTGATGATCAACAAAATTGAAACTTACTGTACGCACTGGATGCTAGAGGTAAACGCCCAAAAATCAAAATTGTTAATCTTCAAAAATGGCTCAGGACAGCCAGCACTTAATGAGAAATGGAAATTTGAACTACAACCATTGGAAATAGTAAAAGATTGTACTTATCTAGGCATAAAGCTAACTCATAATTTAAACATGGAAAAACACATAACCAGTAAGTTAGAAAAGGCCAAAACTGCTATCGCAGTTAACTGGAAACGAGTTTTTAACAAAAATTGCATACCACATCAAGCTAAATAGAAAGTTTTCCAAGGAACTGCTAGAGCCGTTATGTTTTAAGGTGCGCAGTGTTGGGGTTATAAAAAATACGAGTCAGTAGAATCCTTGCTGAGGTACTACGTTAAGAAAATGTTTAAACTACATAGCACAATGCCAAATTATATGATCAACCTAGAGACTGGCCTGTCTGAGCACTTCATGACTACCCTCAAACTACAAATTGATTATCTACTAAGAGTTGTAAAATTGGATGATAATCGGCTTCCAAATCCCGAACCTGTCCACTCCGGAAGAAATTGCAGAAATAATACACAGCTCTAAGCACAAGAAATCAACAGGCCCAGACGATGTCTCAAATTACGTCCTGAAGAGGCTCCCACAGACAGTGATGATATTTCTGGCTATCATCTCAAACAACTGCATCAACAACAGCTACTTTCCCAGGAAGTGGAAAACGGCCAAGATAGTGGCGATCCCGAAGAAAGGCGATCCAAACCTCATCGACAACTACAGGCCCATTTCCCTTCTCAACAATCTAAGTAAACTCCTGGAGGAGCTAATACTTAGAAAATTGAAAAAGTTCTGCAGGGATAATAATATCATCCTAAACATGCAGTTCGGCTTCCGGGAAAAGCATTCAAACCTGCATCCGCTGGTGAAACTACTCAATGACGTCGCCGAAGACCTTAACAGCCATCGTGTCACCGTCGCATGTTTTTTGGATGTCGAAAAAGCATTTGACAGCGATTGGATTGAAGCACCCATCTATAAACTAAATCTTCTAAGCTTTTCAGCTCCATTAATAAAAATATTTTTTTCTTTTCTCTCCCACAGAAACTTTCGTCCAAATTGGAAGCGCAAAGTCCGCCACCTAGAACATCAGAGCAGGAGTAGCTCAGGGATCAAAACTAGGACCATTCCTCTTCAACATCATGACGTCGGACCAACCAACCCCAAGGGACTGCGAAAACCTGCTTTACGCCGATGACTCTCTGACGTATAGCACATCCATATCACCAACCATAGCTGCCCGGAGAGTGGAAACTCACATCCACAAACTATATTCTTATTATAGTCAGTGGGGTATCCGGATCAACTCAGCTAAGTCAGAGCTCGTCTACTTCAGAAGGGCCGGAGGAAGAGGCCTTTGTTCTGCTGGTAACTGCAGAGCCACATCCATTACTCTACCTGATGGAACCAGACTGGCTGCCCAAAGAAACGCGAAGTATCTAGGTATCAACTTTAACGAGATGCTTAGATTCAACCCGTACTCACGCACTGTACTTAAGAAGGCCAACCACGCCATCCACCGACTGTACTCTTTGCTGAGGAGAAGGACAGGACTAAGTCAGGCAACAAAACTACTGATTTATAAGCAGCTGCTGAGACCCGCCATCAACTACGGAAGCCCAGTTTGGTTCACCACCTCGAAAGCCGCGATGAAGGAGCTCCTAATTTTCGAAAGGAAGATTCTGAGACTCTGCACCGGCCTCACTTTCAACCACCAGCGTCAGAGACATTACAGTAACCAGCATCTGTACGAGACAGCCAAGATGACGCCCTTGGACCAATACGTCTTATCGACTGTATTGAAGACGGCTGCAAATATCAGCAACCACCCTAATCCCCTGGTGAGAAGGATGACCACTGAAGACCGACACCCTGAACCAAGATACCTAAGCGTGATGAACACCTTGGACGAAGAAGTAATACCAACCAACGACGAAGCCACCAACTTCTACGCTGACCCTGGGTCAGCATACTTCCGTGGCTGAAGCCACATCCCACAACCTCCCCATAAAGAGGGACACCAGCGACAACCGGGACGGAACATCCCGAGATAACTCAAGTCAACCGACTTATAATCAAGAATTCTCTTTCTTTTCAGCTATATAATATTAAGTTATTATTTTTATTCTAGACAATGTATTTGGTTAGGCCCCCTATGTGCCAACATTCTTACATTATTTTCATTTTTAAATTTTTTAATTACCTAGTATAAGTATCAATTGTAAATATATATCGTTCAATAAACAAAAACTAAACTCGGCTTCCAAAAAGGACTGCTGTACAAGTCATCAGAAGCAACTCAATTTAGTTTGCAGAATGGCACAATCTAGCTAGGGAGTGTGGATATGAGCTTTCTTTGGACCTTGCGAACCTCAATTCTTGGAAGCCCCAACTTTACCAACTGATGCAGAAACTGGATGATACAAAAAGGCAAAACTTTATTGAACATGCACAGAATTCCTCAGCTAGATTCATGTAAGGAACATTAAACCACAACCTCTGCGAGAAAAACTACTTCAGCAGCTCATTCACAGTAAGTGAAATATCTACAATTTTTAAAGCTAGGGGTGAACTGCTAAGCCTTAATTATCGCCCACATAGAGCTGATCTGGAACAACTATGCAGTTTGTGCAACTTAAGAAAGCGTGAAGATATCAGCCACTTCCTAGGAAGATGTCATATACTGCAAGAAATTAGAAGGGTGTATTGGAATAAATCAACTTCAGAAGATTGTAACGAGGCATATTTCAAAGACAGAAATTTCCCTCGTCACATGCTTATAGAGAACAGGGCGCCGCCATCTAGCGCCAAAATGAAAAGAAGAAAAGTTCACCCGAGACCACACCCGAGACAACAACCATAAACTAAGCTTTAGCCAAGACATGGTACCTGGTGGCGAAAAGTACGCAAGTTTGCCACAGAGGTAGAAAGCTAACCGCGCCAACATCGATGGTAGACATTAGCTTATTGGGTAGGTGGAAATACCACCCCACGATCAACTCCCCACGCACAAGCAGTGCATGCGACGACGGTCGACCGAGCTCGATGGTGAGTTATTATTATTTTCTTGGCAAGTCTCAATGGCAAGCATATGGATATGGATATGCGAGGTGTATTTATTTCCATAATGAATATCGTATAGGCAGGCATATGAGTATGCCGTGTGTAATTAGGAACATTATATGAGAGTGGGGGATATCCCATTAAAGTATATGGGAATCGAATAATGTACCGCTGCTCCTGTGGGGTATAAATAGAGCGGCTCAACTCGAAGAAAATATAGTTCACCGGCACCAGTCAAGTGGTGCACATCTCCCAAGGAATAAAGGGAAGGAGTTTCCAGCGAAGAAAGAAGTCTCTGGCCAAGTAAGGAAAACCGACTTTGGTTAAGGTAATACGTAGTAAGTTTTCTTTTGCAAATTATATTTCTTACGTATTGTGCCACCAGGGGCAGAGACTAGTACCTGTTGATCCCCCAGCTACTGTCTGGACCGAGGTCTTCGGACGCGCTCGTGTTTCACCTACCGAGGTCTTCGGACGCTCGCTGTTTCACCTACCGAGGTCTTCGGACGCTCGCTGTTTCACCTACCGAGGTCTTCGGACGCTCGCTGTTTCACCTACCGAGGTCTTCGGACGCTCGCTGTCTCACCTACCGAGGTCTTCGGACGCTCGCTGTTTCACCTACCGAGGTCTTCGGACGCTCGCTGTTTCACCTACCGAGGTCTTCGGACGCTCGCTGTTTCACCTACCGAGGTCTTCGGACGCTCGCTGTTTCACCTACCGAGGTCTTCGGACGCTCGCTGTTTCACCTACCGAGGTCTTCGGACGCTCGCTGTTTCACCTACCGAGGTCTTCGGACGCTCGCTGTTTCACCTACCGAGGTCTTCGGACGCTCGCAGTTTCACCTACCGAGGTCTTCGGACGCTCGCTGTTTCACCTACCAAGGTCTTCGGACGCTCGCTGTTTCACCTACCGAGGTCTGCAGACGCTCGCTGTTTCACCTACCGAGGTCTTCGGACGCTCGCTGTTTCACCTACCGAGGTCTTCGGACGCTCGCTGTTTCACCTACCGAGGTCTTCGGACGCTCGCTGTTTCACCTACCGAGGTCTTCGGACGCTCGCTGTTTCACCTACCGGGGTCTTCGGACGTCCGTGTTTCACCTGCTAGGGTCTTCCGACGCCTACGCGCACCGCCTTGCCTGTGACTACCTATAGGGTGAAGGTCACACGGGATCCTGCCAATACTGGCAGTAAATTACACTAATTGAGCACTTATTAATAGCTTCTCTCCCTCAGACATTGTGAAGTTAGAGAGGAGGACTCAGACCGCCGAACCTAACCGGAATCACCGCCGTATCGAAGAGCTCAAGACGTACCCAGAAGCGCCTGCAACCCGTAACCCCGGAGAGTTTATATATCTGAATTGTTAATTGTAATCATAGTGTTATAAGTTCAAATAAAAGAGAATTTCTTTGACCTTTGTGAAGTTTGGTGTTTTTCTTCACCTGACCTTGGCTAGCCGTGAGCGATACCTCGGCTGGAAAACTAAAAACACGTCACAATTTGGCGCCCGAGCAGGGACTATTAAGGTCCACCGTTGTAAAAGAAATTCTCTTAGAACTATAAAATTTATACTACGAAAAATCCAGACATGTCAGAATCCGAGGAAAGCTTCGACGTGTTCGCCAGTATAGGAGCAATATACTTGCTCAGCAAGCCAGAACTGGTGACACGTATGAGTCAGTTAGGGCTCGACGCTGAAGGCACTTTAGCTACGCTACGAGCCCGATTCAGCAGTCACATCAAACAAGCTAGACTCCGGAAATCCACGCAAGATCTGTGCGCGGATTTGGAGAAAGCCGTAACGGAGCGGGAGTACAAACCTGTACCGACCCAAGAAAACGAAACAGAACCAAAGTCACCGATGTACACCGAGATCTCTTTCCAGGTGCCGTCCTATGTACCAACTACCGCCGCACCGTCTACCGAAGACGACCTGTCAAGGGACTCGGAGTCGTCAAGGGCCGTGCTCCCAAATGCAGTCGCTACCCCATCCCCTGTCGAACCAACGGCCACCAGGCCAGCTCTCCGCCCAACCGGTCGGTTTATCCTCAGCTACGAGGCCGAGCTGATGAATAATGTCCGCAAATGGGGATTAAGGTTCGACTCATCCGGGAACGCGATCGAGTTCATGGACCGACTCGAGGAGTTAACCGCGTGCTATGACATACGTCCCGATGATATTGTCAAGGCCTTGCCGGAAATACTACGCGGCACCGCGCTAGAGTGGTTCCGCATAAATAAAGATCGTATGAAATCCTGGACCCAGTTCCGCACCGTTTTCCTAGACCATTACCTGCCAGCAAGGTACCTCTGTAAGTTGGAGGAGGAAATATTACGGAAGAAACAAGGGCCACGAGAAAAGGCAAAGGATTTTATACAGGCCACCCAATACCTGATATACAGACACCCGCGTATAAGCATCGAGGATAGCCTCGATCGCATTTACGATAGTTTGCGATCGGAATATCACCTATATATCAAAAGACGTGATTTTGATACCTTGGACGAACTTATGAAGCTGGCCGAGGAGTATGAGTATATACGAAGGGAAGACCACACCTCTCGCCAAGCACCGCCCCGTACCGCTCCTACGCCTAACCGTTTTACTTTTCCTGACCGACCAGTAACCGACCGCCGAGCTGTATTGCCGCCACCGCGACCGAATTTTAACCGTACCGACCAGATTCTGCTACTGTCGCACGCTTACCAGTACGACCGGAGTACTCACTGCTGGAAATGCAAACAGAGGGGTCACACTAAGAGTAACTGCCGAAGACCGTTCCGTCTATTTTGCTCTTACTGCGGAGAAGATGGACGATTGACGAAGGATTGTAATTGCCATCCGCATAGAGCTGCGGTGAGGTACAGCCAGTCTCGTAGACCTAAATACCAGCGTTCCAGATACGATAAACCTACCGCTTCATGTACGCCACCGCCGCCGCCTGTACCAACGCAGCCAAGAGATCCTCTACCACTTAACCCGAGTGAGCTGCTTATTCGGTGTAGCCCCGTGAACGATTGGAAGGGACGACGTTCCCGACAAATGGAACTCAACCCCGCTCAGCATCCTGAACTTCGAATACCAGATCTTAAACCGTCGTCGTTAGTCAGTCCCAGCAATTCGAGGCTTCAGTCCGAAGTGGAAGAAGAAATGGATTCCGCCCAGCCTTGGTGGAGGCAACAGACTCTACCTAGGAGGGATACATGCTCAGTATGTACCACTATTTCGTTATCAAAGCTGCGTACCACCAGTAACACGCAGCTCACGCAAAGCTTGATCCAGACTGCAGGGAGTGACCTTAAGGGACGAGTAGCCTATGCTTCGCACACCGTAGCCAACCGAGCTACCGTCAGGTCCAGAACACCCCTCACCAGTACCAGCCAGAATACCACCATGAAGACCAGTACCAGCCAGTATACCACCGTGAAGACCAGTACTAAGCGGAACACCGCCGCCGCCGCCAATAAAAAGGGCACTACCAGCCGAACCCCGACCGTTACCTGTAAACCCGCAACCGTTACCGATACAACTAACTCTCCAAACCAAGACCCGCCAAGGGGCCAAGTGCTACAAAAAGGGAGAATAGCCCCCAACATATCCGCACCAAAACCAGATGGACTGAAGATGCCGAACATGACAGTGTCGATAGAGCCGCACCGCACGGATCCACGGTTATTGAGTGAAAAGGAGATGGATCCAGAATCCACGCTGGCAGCTGCAAAGGGAAGCAAACAACCGAACCATGGACCGGAACCGAGTCTGGGAAAGAAGGTGGACCCGTTCTTGGGTTTCGATGTTCGACAGCACGCACAATACCACCCGTCGAGGCGTCGACAGCGCCTAGTATTCAAACGCCGGACCGGTACCATCTTATGCCGAGTAGTGAAGCGTGGGGAGGCAGTCCTCGCCCATCGCCCAACGGGCCTATCGAAGAGGATCACTTTCGAGCCGTAAATTATTATTTTTTTTACTTCTTTCTACCCTGCTTTTTGCCAAGGAGGCTTGTTTTTGTTATGTTTTTTATTGCTAAATCGTTTATAATTATACAGAAAAAAAAAGGAAAGAAAAAGGAAAAAAAGGGACAAAATAAAATAAGAAAATGAACTACCCAACGACATTTCTTTTAAATGGAGGTTCACGGAGCTTTTACCAGGAAACCGAGGGTCAGACGAGGAGGTCCTCGTCTCCGAAGAAGGGGGAGTATGTAACGAGGCATATTTCAAAGACAGAAATTTCCCTCGTCACATGCTTATAGAGAACAGGGCGCCGCCATCTAGCGCCAAAATGAAAAGAAGAAAAGTTCACCCGAGACCACACCCGAGACAACAACCATAAACTAAGCTTTAGCCAAGACATGGTACCTGGTGGCGAAAAGTACGCAAGTTTGCCACAGAGGTAGAAAGCTAACCGCGCCAACATCGATGGTAGACATTAGCTTATTGGGTAGGTGGAAATACCACCCCACGATCAACTCCCCACGCACAAGCAGTGCATGCGACGACGGTCGACCGAGCTCGATGGTGAGTTATTATTATTTTCTTGGCAAGTCTCAATGGCAAGCATATGGATATGGATATGCGAGGTGTATTTATTTCCATAATGAATATCGTATAGGCAGGCATATGAGTATGCCGTGTGTAATTAGGAAGATTATATGAGAGTGGGGGATATCCCATTAAAGTATATGGGAATCGAATAATGTACCGCTGCTCCTGTGGGGTATAAATAGAGCGGCTCAACTCGAAGAAAATATAGTTCACCGGCACCAGTCAAGTGGTGCACATCTCCCAAGGAATAAAGGGAAGGAGTTTCCAGCGAAGAAAGAAGTCTCTGGCCAAGTAAGGAAAACCGACTTTGGTTAAGGTAATACGTAGTAAGTTTTCTTTTGCAAATTATATTTCTTACGTATTGTGCCACCAGGGGCAGAGACTAGTACCTGTTGATCCCCCAGCTACTGTCTGGACCGAGGTCTTCGGACGCGCTCGTGTTTCACCTACCGAGGTCTTCGGACGCTCGCTGTTTCACCTACCGAGGTCTTCGGACGCTCGCTGTTTCACCTACCGAGGTCTTCGGACGCTCGCTGTTTCACCTACCGAGGTCTTCGGACGCTCGCTGTCTCACCTACCGAGGTCTTCGGACGCTCGCTGTTTCACCTACCGAGGTCTTCGGACGCTCGCTGTTTCACCTACCGAGGTCTTCGGACGCTCGCTGTTTCACCTACCGAGGTCTTCGGACGCTCGCTGTTTCACCTACCGAGGTCTTCGGACGCTCGCTGTTTCACCTACCGAGGTCTTCGGACGCTCGCTGTTTCACCTACCGAGGTCTTCGGACGCTCGCTGTTTCACCTACCGAGGTCTTCGGACGCTCGCAGTTTCACCTACCGAGGTCTTCGGACGCTCGCTGTTTCACCTACCAAGGTCTTCGGACGCTCGCTGTTTCACCTACCGAGGTCTGCGGACGCTCGCTGTTTCACCTACCGAGGTCTTCGGACGCTCGCTGTTTCACCTACCGAGGTCTTCGGACGCTCGCTGTTTCACCTACCGAGGTCTTCGGACGCTCGCTGTTTCACCTACCGAGGTCTTCGGACGCTCGCTGTTTCACCTACCGGGGTCTTCGGACGTCCGTGTTTCACCTGCTAGGGTCTTCCGACGCCTACGCGCACCGCCTTGCCTGTGACTACCTATAGGGTGAAGGTCACACGGGATCCTGCCAATACTGGCAGTAAATTACACTAATTGAGCACTTATTAATAGCTTCTCTCCCTCAGACATTGTGAAGTTAGAGAGGAGGACTCAGACCGCCGAACCTAACCGGAATCACCGCCGTATCGAAGAGCTCAAGACGTACTTAGAAGCGCCTGCAACCCGTAACCCCGGAGAGTTTATATATCTGAATTGTTAATTGTAATCATAGTGTTATAAGTTCAAATAAAAGAGAATTTCTTTGACCTTTGTGAAGTTTGGTGTTTTTCTTCACCTGACCTTGGCTAGCCGTGAGCGATACCTCGGCTGGAAAACTAAAAACACGTCACAAGATGAAGAAATAAGACTGATACTCAATGGCAGTCAATGGAAAAGGCTCTTAGGGTTATGGCTCTACATTTATAACGCCAACAACGAGCGAACAGGGGCGCTTGGGCGCTCTGTGCAAATAAAACCCCCATATCATCCTGGATGCATTAAATCCCATTCCTGTTAAATGTAAAGTCCATGTTAACTCAACATTAAATGTTCGAATATTGTGATATTTATATAAATTTGTCTTAGAAAAACAAAATATTGTTACCACTCAGACAGACGGCACTCGGCCATGTCTTTATTATGTATGTAAAACCAAATTTGTAAAAAAATCTTCTTGAAAAATAAAGCAAAGACAAACAAATTGTAGATCTGAAAAACTGGCGAAATTCTCCGTAAAAACTCACCTTTAAGGGGATTGAATCGAAAAGGCGTCGCACAGACGTCGTCAAAGTCTCCACTCCTGTTTACATAACTAGTCCTCAGACCAAAGCATCAAGCATGCCTTACCTCCCTGCAAAATCGTTTATCAAACAAAAAGCCTATAATTATAATGGTTGCCCCCAATGGCTACTGGTTGCTGATGAAGGGACGGATACGATGATTTTGCCTCTAGGATGACTGAGTCAACGGCGACGAGAAGGTAGCAACAACAAAGCACAGTTAAAATGCCTCTAAGGTGATTTGTAAACTTCATGTTAGAACCTTTTGGGGCGGCAAAGACATCTGACTCCTATATCCACCACTACTCCTTGATCTAACTCAATGGAGGCAAGATAATGCTTTTCGGTCACTTTGGTGTGATTGCTAAATTATGTGTAGAGCTATGCCTACGAATGGACATATTAGGGTACAGCAAATAAAAAATAAGGAGCCACAAGCTATAATTGAGGAAATTATTTTCCTTGCTCGCAAACACAGACAAGTGAAGTGATTAATTTGGCTATTTTTTCACGTTTCACGAAGGTCCGCAATGAACGGAAGTACCAACCATGGTATTTGCGGCAGAGCCACAAAGGTCTGAACAAACAGAGTCCACAGGTATTGTCACTCAGTTAATGGCTGTAATCAAATAATATTACAAATGACAATCTAGTAGCACAGTTTCAAAACAATTCACTTTTTGTGTACAAACTTATCATCAGGATTAAATTGATCGTTTTGTTTTGGGACTGTGCACGGTATGGCGTACTATACGTTGAGTTTATTTTTTGAATTTGTGTTAATTATAGTCAAAAGAGAGGACATTGAAATCGTTCAGTTGAAATTTTCCGGGAATGCCTGGGCCATCAGTGAATCGAAAGATTTATGTGCGTACAGCAAGAACTTCATACTGAGCTAACTTTTTACTGGGAAACTTGTCCAAATGCATAATTGGATGCAACGATTGTTAGAATATTCTCTCTACTGGAAATTTATTTTCTCAAAACTACGGGGGCAAATGATTTCCAGCACACAAAGCCTGTACGCTCTGTTAGGTGATTGAGGCTCTCAGAGTTTTGGAATCTTCCCCTCTCCTTGGAAATACAAATTGAAATACGGCTCCAAAGATTGTTGAGGACAACAGTCCAACATCGTGATATACATTTATGTACACTCACACGTACTTTGTATGGAAGTTTGGATTATTTTTGATGAATTCGATACGAGTTCTACCGTATTCAAAAAGCATTTTCCATCAATAGGATAAAGCGAGTGGAATAAATTCACAATTTCATTTACAAAGGATCAAAGCTATGAAGCAAATGTAGGCTTACGTAAACAACCTCCTTCATACAAAAATAAATATTTGTTTTCCTCAAATTTGTATTGGAACTGGGCAATTTTGTTATCGTTTATAATAAGATTGTGCGAAATTGGTGAATTATTTTGCGAAGCATTTTGAACTATTCTTCAGTGTAACATAAATGAAGCAATATTTCCCTTTTTTAGAACTACCAGATGAGTTTGCAAAAGTTATTCGGCCTGTAGATCAAAAAACTGAAGGTACTTTAGGTACCAAGATGGACAAGTGAGGCCAATTAATGACTTTTCCAGAGAGTTGTAGACTTTTCCTGTTGTTTGCAATCTTTTGCTGACAGTTGTGGATAATTTCAGATTAATACGAATATTTCAGGACTTTCCTTTCAGTAACGAACTTCTGCAGGTTTCACAAGCATTTGCGGTGAATTGTAGAAATTTAAAGGCTTTTGTTGACTTTAGCGGCTATTGCGAAATTTCGTTTTTGCGCACCATTCCGAATATTTGGTGACCTTTGTGGGTTTTGTAAGCGAATGAGGATTTTGAAGATATTTTTGCATAATTGTATGGACCTTCATCCACTTTAGCGGAAAGTAACGAACTGCTGCGAACAATTGCAAACATTTGCGGATAATAATAACTTGGGGTAGTGTTGCAGATATTTGCAAAGACTTACGAACTTTTGCAGAGTTTTGAGAATAATGAAAGACCATTGCAAACATTTGCTGGTGCTAACGCTTTTTGGGAACTATTTTCTACTTTTGCGGATTCTGGTGGACTTTAACGGGTGTTTGAGTACTTTGCAAATTTTTGCGAGCAACTACTGCCCACTTTTCAGGGGCAACTCCCTGATACTTCGATATTTCAACAGACTTTTGGGAAAATTTAAAACTTCCACGCACAATTGCAAATTTTTTGTGAGCAATTGTGAATTTTAACAAACAGTTGAGGAATTGTTCGAGGTTAAAAATCTATTCGAGGCTTCCATGACTTTTGCAGAGGAGTTAAGGAAGGACTTTTGGATCCGGACAATTGAGGTAATTTGTGGAACTTTTGCTTATTTTTGTGGGCATTTTCTTACTTATTTAGCAAGAAGACTCTTTTCTACGAACAATTGCCGAAAATGTCAACCACTTGGGAACATTTCGCAAAGTTTTCCAAATAATGGGAGAGATTTAAGAACTGTTGCAAAGTTTTGATGACCATTGCAGACATTTGCTGCTTTTTACAGACTTTTTTGTACATTTTCTAACTTTGTCGCAAGATGCGTCCAACAGTTGCGTAATTCTGCAGCAGGTTGCAAGTTTGGCTGCAAAACTTCCCATTTTAACCAGAAATTGAGTTCTTTGGTAAACTTGGTAGACTTTTTAAGACAGATGTGAGCTTTCGCAGCCAATTGTGAAGTTTTGCGAGCATCTGTTGTGAGTTAACTTTTGATCTTTGAGGAATTTTGCGGAACTTTTTGCGAACTTTTGCAGACAGTTGAGGAGTTCTACGAACTTATAGCAGGCCTTGCAGAGAGTTAAGGGTTTCTGAGGACATTGGCATACGACAGTTGCAAACAATTGCGGACAATTTTACCATTAAGGGACATTTAACTTTGTTTTACAAACACTCACGGAGATTCACGAACTTTTGCAGAGTTTTGAAGACATATGCAGGCATAGGGTGGTATGCATAAAGAACAGTAAATGCCTTTAATGATGATTTCATAAGTATTTACTTTCGTTTTATGCATATCACCCATATACTCGTATTTAAATACTTTTTTGCAGACTTTTCTTAGTTTTGCTGAATTTGCGTAAAAATGCAAACAAATGCGTACTTTTTTGGTATTTTGCGACACAACTGTGCACGTGAATTGCGAATCACACTGGCGAATGCTAAAATATCTTTTTGAACTTTTGTGAGTTTCTTTAATGTTCTTGACAAGTTTTGAGAGCACTTGCGAACCTTTGCGTACGCAGATTTGGGCAATCGAGGACGCTTAGGTATTTGAGTAGCCAACTGTTAGGTTCTGGGAATTCCTACAATGATTTAAAGCTTTTTGAGCACACAATCGCGGATTTCAAGGAGTTTACTTTACTTCCTGATCTAATTTTTACTTTCTACAGAAAATTCCGAACTTTTGAGAACAGTTGCGGACTTTTGCGAACGATGCCGAACTTTTGAGGACAATTATTGGTTTTCAGGAGCTCTCAGTTCATCAACTTATTTCCAATCCAACCGAAGAACAAGAAGGTTGAAGAACAAATTCTAATTGGGAAGGGAAGGAAATCAGAGAAAAAAAGCCGACAAAGATGTGGTTAATGAGGAAGAAGACTCTAAAGTTGAAGAGTACGACTCAGAGGAAGAGGAATAGTCACATACCAAGAAGGTAACCATAGCAGTCTGGGATTGGACTCTCAGCGACGCCGACGCAACGCCGAATACAGTACACCAATTTGGAGACGTCAGATTAATGAAGGCTCTAAAAAATTTAACAAGAGTCAAACCAAAGACTTCTTTGAGTCACTAGCTCAGACTCACTTTTTAGTAGAGGGTAATACATTCGATATTCTGAGTGAAATTCTCTGCAGAAGGTTTTTGCAAACTCCTAAGTGTCAAAAAAATACCAAGAGTTCCTCTCAGATACAAAAAAAAAAAATTATCCAACGATTATGATAATGACAGAGAATTCCATCTCCAGGTCCAAAAAAAGTTTAGCTTCTCAAATCAAATTTTGGTATCAGTGCAAGACTAGAAACTCGTTCCTCTTTGTAAAACATTCGATACTCTTACAAGGTCGAAAACTCACAGAGGCTTTCGATGTCAATTAAAATTTTCGACCAGGCAACTCACTGTCAAGCAACTGTTTTACCATCCTACTTCAAAGAATTTCACGAAATTCAAAAGCCCACAACCCTTCGACAGATTCTTCAGCTACTCACAAACTCAGACGATGTTGACAAAATGAAAAGTCGAAACCGTGATGCCACAGGTGCTTTTGCGAGGTTTGAAAAACAAAAGCGACAAAAATGGTTTAATAATTGATGAGGATGAGACGAGGTAAAGATACATTCACCAGACAAGGACACAAAACATTGGCCAAAACAATACGAAAAAACATACAACCCATTTGCTTTCTTCTTCAAGTTAAAGACATGTGAAGAAATACCAGACAAGAGATGAAATTGGATAAGTAACAATCTACCCCTCCGGCTGCATAATCTTTCAATTTCGTATCCCAAAACAACTCGTATCATCCCCATAACAACAACTGAAGTTGGCATAGTGACACAGTTCATGATTTGATAATAATTTACGATTCCATTTGAGCTTTGCACTTTTCGCACTTGTGATTGTTCTTCACATTTGTCATTGTTTCTATACATTCCACAATGCGAACTTTTGCATTGCATTGTTTTAGAAACAAGAAAGCGAAACTAACCTCTATTCATCTGCATCGACTCATTCGAGCAAAGAAGGTGGCCAGGCGGTGTGTTCAAAATGTGTGCAAATGTTTTGGAAGCTTTCATGAACGCATCAGGCATTCCTATTACCATATTCGTTTTGGACCATCATCAGTGTCATCGTCGTCGTCATGTCTTTTTCCCTGCCGCTGAATTTGAATGGGGTGTATATATCAATTCGCCTCCTCGGTAGTGTCTCGGTTCAAGAATCACATTTCACATAAACTCCGAACATCAACTTCAGGCCAAATGCGAATGAGTAAGCAGCAAAAATTTTAAGTTCATATTCAACATCATCATGTCGGAGTGCAATGGCAATCTGATCTCTGCAGATGTGAACTGACGCAGCTGAATGCATATATTTATGAATGTATATCCTTCCGAATTTGTTTTGCCTCGAGTTTTCGCCGCGCTACTTTGCTTGCGCTGCACTGTCACCATCACTATCGCTATAACTACAGCGGATGTGTCTAGTCTAGGTTTATAGAGGTAGGTCTCTAGGGGGTCGTATATGTTTGGTTGGATAAGTATGCACAATTGTATTATATATCATAAAAGTTTAAAACGCACGCGAGTGTATCCTACAGAGGGTTTGCTTGTGTTTAAGCGCAAAAGGACGCCATGGCGCGGCGCGCCAACGAGGACACGAGAAGTAGGAGGATGAGGCAAAGGACACATCATGAAAATGATGTGCTGGTGTACTCAGCATTAATCATCAAGAGTCCTTGCGATTTCACTTTGGTTTTTCAAGCCATGAGCCTCCCTTGCCCATCCACATACAGTATACACTCACACATATATACAAACATGGCACATATTTACCTATTAGTGTGCTTGCATGTTGCTCGTGCTTCGGACTCTCTCTATGTAGAAGGAAATGGAAGGTCCTGTCCCATATGACTATGGCAGTGTGTTCAAAAGGACAAAACGAGTGATGAGAAATCTCTCGAGGGATTCCAAATAAAAAATTGAGAAAGAAACTTCATAGTCAGTCAGAATGATGACGACGAGGAGAATGAGGATGTGGTGGATTGCTCAGACAGGAGAGGGCATTTTACAAAGTTCAGCGAGAAGAACACTTTGCACACAAAACAAAGCAAACAATTTCCTGTGCCTCATTATTATGCGGAAGAAGAGGCATTGAGGACACTACTGGTACACAAGTACCTACTTTTTTTCCTTTTTTTCTTTCTCTTTTTATTTTGGACAAACGTAGTGTTTAAGAATAATGTTGTACAAAGTATACTGAGCTTGATAACACACCTGAAACTATGTGAAAATTTGTCCTTTGTGCGAGGATGTGAAAAGCATTCAGGACTTTTGAATGCGATGCAGAACACTGATTAAAAGTTGATTCCTGCCAAGGAGTTCAAGTAAGTCAAATGGGTAGGTATAGAGTTTGTAGGCAGGTGCATTCTCGGAAATGTTCAAAGAAAAAGTTTGTGTGTTGACAGCTGAAAGTAGATAACTTTATATCCTGTTCATTAACTCGGTGCTTTTAGAACAAGTTTGAGGCTATACAAAGGTCAAAGAATTCGCAAGAGACTTAACTTAGGAGCTTAGGAGAAACATCAACTAATCTGTGGGGAATGATGAAGATGTCTCTCAAGCACTTTAGTGCAATCTGATACAAAGACGGGACGGTGTTGATGAACACCCCGAACTTATGCGCTGGGAGTCGTATAAGAGTTGGAGAATAAAAAGAAAAGGTCAAGGAAGGCGACAATTTCTTGTAGAAGGGTTTTCTTTAAAATTGGAAGAATGAAGCAATATAGACAGATGGAACAGCTTCTGAGCAAAAGACAATGTTGAATCCTCGGTGTGATGAATTATGGAAATGCTCCTTTAACGACTTTTCACGCTAAATTTTCAACTCAACACTTTGAATGCCAAGCTATTTTAACATTTTGGTTTATGCCAGGCCAAGGTATTTTTTTCCAATTTTCTGTACTTTAATTTCTGTATTGTAATTTTCTGAGTGTCTAAAAAGCAGTTTTCAACCAATCCCGACTTTTTTCGTCATATTTGTGTAATTCTAACAATATTTGTGTGTCGCACGTTCTTGTACGACGCGACGTGGCCCTGTAATAAGAAAATAGTTGTTGAAGCCATGTCGTACGAAAACGTAAAGTTATCCTACGGCCACGTAAGTTAAACCAAAATATTCACCAGAAACCACACAATCCGAAACCCATACAAATTCCAATATAATGTCGCACAAGAAAGAACGACATGGCCTGTTAGGTGTCGCACGAAAATGTGCGACGCGGCTTCTGGGGAACTATTAGGTGTCGCACAAAAACTTAAGACACAGCACTTAAAATGTAAAGGGAATCAACCCATTTTTTGGAACCCATATCAGTGTTTAAGGCACCAGCAACAATTTAAGCAAATATGCGGCAAATGCACACGTTTGCCATAATTTAATTGACGCTGCTCCCTGAGCGACGGCTCTTTATATTCAATGAACAAAGGAACACCCAACCCGAAGCAGAAAACCTGTTGACAGTATTTTTGTCGGCGCGACGACACCAAATATATGAAAACGCGCCGTCATTCTTGTCGCGGCAGCGTGGATACCCTCATATTGACAGCTGAATTTGTCCCTGCCGCAACAGAAAAAAAGCTTTAGTTTGGGAGAACCTTAGAGAAAAAGGTTAAGTTAAAAGACCGAACTCGAGCTTTTTTTAAAAATGAACAGTAAAGAGCAAAAAGATAATTTGGCTCAGAAAACGTGATATAATAAGCTCATGGGAAAATAAAATGGGTGCGCACAACAGTACAAGAACCTATCTGGGGTACAGGTACATCTAGGATACCTTTTTGAAGGAGTCCAATATCTGGCTAAAAAAAAAGCTGTCATAAGAATTTAATGACTGAAAACAGAAAAACAGACAAAATATAGTTACAAAACGATTGGAATTTTCTTTTTTCAATTTTTTCTCGGCCCTCAGTTCGTAACTTTTAGGATGTTGATCGTTATTTTGTCTATCGTCCACGTCTTCGATCAAACGGTGCTTCCTGAAATTTTAGTGTCATGTTGCGCCATTGTTATGCCTATCGTCTATCGTCTATCGCCGATCGTCTATCGTCTATTGTCTATCGTCTATCGTCTATCGTCTATCGTCTATGATCTATCGTCTATCGTCTATCGTCTATCGTCTATCGTCTATCGTCTATCGTCTATCGTCTATCGTCTATCGTCTATCGTCTATCGTCTATCGTCTATCGTCTATTGTCTATCGTCTATCGTCTATCGTCTATCGTCTATCGTCTATCGTCTATCGTCTATCGTCTATCGTCTATCGTCTATCGTCTATCGTCTATCGTCTATCTTCTATTGCCGATCGTCTATCGTGTACCGTCAATCGTCTATCGTCTATCGTCTATCGTCTATCGTCTATCGTCTATCGTCTATCGTCTATCGTCTATCGTCTATCGTCTGTCGTCTATCGTCTATCATGTATCATCTACTACGTGGAGATGACTGAAACGTATCGACGGAAATACACAAAGGCCCCGATTGCGGTTGTCGATTGACTAATCGATACTCGACTTTTTTCGAGTACCGATTGTCGATTGCGTTTTTTTGTATTGTGAATGTCGATTTTGATAGACATTCTTCGATTTGAAGGTCGACAGCTTTCGTTCATAATTTTCTGGTCGACTGTTGTCGTTAGGAAATCATTTTTTGGGAAAATGTAAGTATTTTATTGAACAAATTCATATTTTGATATAAAATAACAATATTATAAATTCTATGCAGGTCAAAAGTTATAACAAACAAAAAACAAATGAGCATTTTGGTGAGGTTGATGGAGGCGAATCCCGACATCGCAAAAGGCGTCTGTGGAAAGTCCCAGGCAAAGATGAGATGGGAAAAATTTTGTTTGGAGTTGAATGCTGCAGGTCCCCCAATGCGTACTTGGGAAAAATGGCTTAAGGTAAATGTAATAATCGCAAAAATAATTGAAAACAAACAAATAACTGCACGTAGTATGTGCATTTTTCTTACAGATTCCAACTTATTGAATTATTTACAAACTATTATCTAACGCTTGCTATTTTATCTTTTATTAGGTTTGGACAGATTTTAAATTTAAAGCTAAGAAGAAGGTGTCGGAGAACAAAAGCGAAATAAATGCAACTGGTGGTGGGCCAAACAAACTCCACACCCTAAGCGACTTAGAAGAAGCCGTGATACGGTTGTTAGAAATAAATTCTATCGTGGAATTCGGACTGGGCAGGAAACATAAAGGTTCTCAAGAGGAACCTAAAGAAAGTAGTGCCCAGGACGAAAATTTCGATTGCATGGATTTAGTTTTTAATACGATAATGGAAGAAGAAGAAGCAAACGAGAGTCCTAATCCTAATAAAAAAAGTCCACAGTTAACAAACGAAAAGAAAAACAGCTCAAAAAAAGAAAGATTAGTTTTACTGGAAAAATCAACAAACTCACAGGAATTATTGCGATGTTAAAAGGATGATATTGGAAGTAAAAGAGATCGTAACGACAAGTAGTGGAGAATATGCTAGGAAAACTTACTATTTGCAAAAAGACTCTCAAAAGGAGTTAATAGCATTAAAGAAAGAAAAGCTGGCAATTTATAAGAATGCAATTGAAAAGAAATCTCGTGATAGATCTCTAAAATTGAATCTCAAGACATTGGTTCCTCCAGTTCCAGAGGATTAGAAGAGTCTTCGAGCTATTTCAATAGCTTCAGACTTACTATCGGTATCTGAATCACTATCACTAAACCAAATTTCGATCTGACTCATTTTAACAACTTTAATTAAAAGAAACAACACTTCCAAAATTCCAAAAAAATATTTTTCATTTGAAAATAAACATCAAAGAACTGTCAAAATCTTAAAATTCACAATCTACTTTCCGATTATTCACAATAACATGTGTTTCTGTCGATTGCTTTCCACAATACCAAACATACGACTTGATCGATGCAATCGAAAAATTACGAGTCGATTGGTCGTCGACAACCGCAATCGGGGCCAAATTCTTAAGAAGCGTCCGTACTATGCCGAACGGCACACCAATAGGCACATGCCGATTGGCAATACTGAAAGCTGATCCAAATGTGATTCGAATGAATTGGATCTGATGGCCGTCTGCCATAGTATGGACGCATCTTGACGTACACTAAAGAAAGAACTTTTCGAAACAACCGCTTTTGGTGGCTGTCGAATGCATAAGTCCAATACCCAGGAAATCATTGACGATCCCTACTCTCAAGGAGTTTAATTTTTGTCGTCTCTCGCAGGGTTTCCCAAAGTGGTTGCAAAAGGAGTCAAAATCAGCTTTCCAACGAATCACTCACTTTGACGCACTAGACAAGGATTTTACTAAGAAATCACTTCTTTTTCCCTTTTCGACGTTTCGAGCATCTCGTAGGGACTATAGTTCTCCCACTAATTTGTTCACACTAAGTGATCTGCGTGCTTGCGTTGACTCCAAAAGGTGTCGGCAAAACTTCTGTTTTTTCATTGTTCCATGGCTGAGGCCAAATGCAAATTTCGTTGCATTTGTCTACTCCAGAAGTGTTTTGGTTTGCCTTTTTTGATGTTTCTGCGTGATCGTATCAGAACGTTGTAAGCTCTTGACTTTTGACGGGACTCTTGGGATCTCTTCTTTGAACATGAAAATACCAAATTAGCTGGTCGTGCTCTATTTTTTTCAAAATTGTGTTTTTGACCTTAAAGCTTCCACGGATTTTGGCAGAAGTTCAACATCGGTTATCAGAAGTTCTTGTTACAGCGCAAAATTGAAATGCAGTATCCTACATTTTGGAACATTTCTGAACAACATCAAATCGCTTTTCCATTATCATACCAAGTCGAAAAGGTTTTCAAAGTGGTCACAAATATTTTGTCAATTCAAAGAATCCTTCAAAAACCAACAAAAACGGAGAAAACCAATAGAAAGCGACGTAAAAGTATCCAAGTTCGTTTGTTACACCATTGCCAACTGTTTCAGAATTTGTTTTTGCAAAAAATCGCCTCATTTAATTTCATTCTAAGTATGACGCTTTAGGTAATTCAATAAATTGGTTTATGTAGGAACTACCTTTCGGTCTGTATCTGTGAGTAGGTATTGGGTGACCACGGCGTGGGAAAATTTTGGATGGTATGGTGCCCTTGAATTCGTTTGAGGTCACCGCGGTGTTTATTTAATGGGATGTTAATGGGGTGTTTAATGGGTGTTTAATGGGTTTATGTTTTGTTTGAGGTGGCCGCCGCTGCGCTATGGGTGATTTTGGAATTTAATTTAAATTGAAATAAAAATGCAGACTGCCGAGGCTGAGATTTGAACCGGGGCCTCTGGCGTGTCGCTCGAGTGACATTTTCATTTTTTCATTTTAAATTCATTTTTATTAATCTTTTCTTATATCTACTTACATGCTAACAAAAATGTGTAAAACTAGCTTATATAATAACTTAATTAACTTACTGACCCTAGGCGGGTACTCTAAATTATTCAATATCTTACTACTAATGCCTTTCGGCCTTATGATAACTTATGAATCTAAAACTAGAGCAAGTTAAAACTAAGAAAATTTAAAAAAAACTTAGTTCCAAAGATCATTTTTTTTGTGTTTTCTTAAAACTAATTAAAACTAATTAAAACTACTTAAATCTACTTAAAACTAGAGCAGCCACAGTAGCTTTTTTTTTGTGTTTTGTAAATTTTTTTTTTGGGTTTTTTGTATTTTGTATTTTTTTTTTTTTTTTTTTTGTATTTTGTAATTTTTTTTTTTGGGTTTTTTGTATTTTGTATTTTTTTTTTTTTTTTTTTGTATTTTGTAATTTTTTTTTTTTTTTTGGATTTTTATGATTTTTTTGTTTGCCACTGTACCCACCCCCTATACCCTAAGACTTACACGCTAAACATGTGTAAGCCAGCCATTGGCGACTCGCTATCCATATCAAATTCATGTTGTTGCTCCGACAACCACCAGAACATTTTCGACGTTTTAACAACGTCACGACGATCGCGATCTGAAACCGCCCTACTGAACCGGAGGAGCTCTTCAGCTTCTCCGCCTACTGCGGTGACGTCTCGGTTGTAAAGGAGCCGTCGTTCCACGGACTTCCGGCAGACGTGGTAGATTAGCGGAACCGCCAATCTATCCTGAATCAGCCCTACCATATCAAAATAGAGGAAAGCCTCCGGTGGGACAAATCCACTGAAGCGCGTTTTCTCCATATATTCAGTGTTGGGGTAATAAGCCCCAAAAATCAGGCCATTGGTCGAGGTCATCGCTCTTGCAGTATGACCACGAGTCAGTTTTATAATGAAGTTGTCGATCCTGTTTATTTGAGCCCCGTTGTAAAGGACCTCATTAGGATAATATTTTCTGTACTCCGACTCTGGTGTTCTGTGCAATCCAAGACAGGTACGCAGACACTGTCTCTCAAACACCCGAATCTTTTCCATTTGAGACGCTGTAACATTGAACCACACGGGGCACCCATAGACAATCATTGGCCTTATGAGGGCCATGTAGCAAATCACCTTCACTCTGCTATCAAGTTGACTGCTGTGAAACAGTCGCCTTGTCAGAGCAAAAGCTCCTCTAGCCCTGGCCAGAGCTGCATCCATATGTTTGTTAAAATATAGATACTGATCTAGCCAGATGCCGAGATACTTGACTACTACTTTGTTTGGCAGTGGGTTGCCATGTAGATCAACGATCACCAGCTTTCGCCAGTTCTTTCTCGTATCCCATGAGGCCCGAGCCAACGAGGTTCTAAACACAATTGTTTCCGATTTCTGGACGTTGATTTTCAACTTCCAGTCATCGCAATATTGCTGGATCTTATCGAAGTCATGCTGCAAAAGTATTCTGATGACTTCGATCTTTGGACCTGTTCTGTACGCAATAAGGTCGTCGGCGTACGCTATAGCATGGTGAAGAGAACCAATTAGATCGCCGGTGAAAATGCTAAATAGTATAGGAGAATTCACCGCTCCTTGTTGCAGACCGTTCTGTATTTTAAAAGTTCTGGTAGAAGTTCTATTGCAACTTTTCACAACAAACGTTCTACCATGAAGCATGTCATTCAGAATATATAGTAGTGGTTTACTCATGCCATATCTGATCAACTTATAAAAAAGACCGTCTAACCAAACGGTATCGAAAGCCTTCTCCAAGTCAACCAGGCATGCACCCGTACACTGATTTTTAGCTTTGTTCCATTGAATATCTGATACTAGTTTAGACGCGGCATGTGTGGTATCATGGCCCGCCTTAAAACCGAACTGATTTTCTGGAATAATATGTTTGTCCTCAGCCCATGTGGACAGAGCTCTATTGAGAACTTTCTCAAATACCTTGCTGATACTCGGTAGAAGACTAATTGACCGGAGATTTGCTGGATTGGAACCATCCTTACCTTTTTTAAGGATAGGATGGACCACTGCCGTCTTCCAACGCACTGGATAATATGCATTATTCAGCGCATTGTTGAACAACGTGGTGTATATGTCCACCGCTTCCGCAGGGAGGTTTCGCAGCACAACATTGGGTATGCCGTCGACTCCTGCTGACTTCTTTTTCTTTATTTTGTGAAAGATGTTCTCGAGGTCCATCTTAGAAACGAACAGGGTGTTATCCCCGTTTCGCTGGGCGATGACTGCATTTGCAAGTCGGTCATCATTGAACCTAGTGAAACCAGGATTCTCGGATCGCCAATGCGAGATCTCGTCTCTAAGATAGAAGTGTCCAACGAAGGCTCTGTTCTCGAGGTCGTAATTCGGGCGAATGCACTCATTCACCTTATATACTCGCTCGAAAACAGCACCCACAGTCTCTACCTTCTCTTGAGCATCTTCCACTATAAAGTGGTCATCATCCAAGATGGCCTCATCAGGATCTATCCCTATTGTCAAAAGTAAGTTTTTGTTCTCTGTCGTCCTTTGGAGTTTGATACCCTGAAGGTCATTTTGATCTTTTCTCCTAAAAATTTTATTTATTTCCGGAAACATACTCGGGTTGTTGGATTGTACAGCCCGAATTTTGTTGTTCCAGAAAAGAGATATAGATATTCTGTAATTTTCTTTAATTAACTGTTGGAGATTTTTGATCTGTGACTTCAGAGTTCTAATCTCCAAATCGTGTCGGTCAGTAAACCTCCTGTGCAAGAATTTGAGTCTCGACAGGAGTCTACTTTTTTGTTTGTAAAGTGCGTCTATTGTCGAGTTTCTGTACATGTTCGTAGCGTCATGTTGCCTATATTTAGGAATTGTCCTGTCCATTGTACTACGGATTGCATCCTCCATACGTTGCAGGTATCCATCGATCTCAACGTTCGACAGATTCCTGTTGCATGGTGGCGCAATACCGTTCGAACGAAGTTCCCTTGAGACGGCACCGGAAAAGCGCGGCCAACGTGTCTTACCGTAGTTGTAAGAGTGCGTCGGCACGTACTCCTCCAGTTCCACAAGGTCGTTCGGAAGCAGTATGACGGCGGCAAGTCCACAGTGGTCACTGTCGTACTCAACCGTCGTCAAACAATTTTTCGTCCGTCGAAGAATGTCGTCGGTCAGTCTCAGTCTTGAGTCTAAAAGCAATAGATCCAAATAAGAGCCACTTCGAGGATATGAAGGCCTGTCAGTAGCCAGCAGATCGACTTTACACTCAATGCTGTGGAGCCCCAGCCAATTGAATAGCTGGGTCCCCCTTGGATTGGCTAATTGATTTCCCCAATCTTGGTGTTTAGCATTGTAATCACCGGCCAAAAGGAAATAGTTTTCTTCTGAGTTCAGCTTCAGACATCGAAAAAGTGTTTCAAGCTCTGTTATAAAACATGAATTTTGAGAAGCCTCCGGCGCATAGATCGCGACCGCATACAAGCGCCTCCCCTGTTGGAGAGGGATGCATACAATACACGCTTCCAGCAACTGGAATCGGCGTACTTCACCACTATATATTACCTTATGAGCAATGCCCTTACGTATGAAGATCGCAACCCCACCCGCGAAAGTCGAGTTGGGTCGGTCCCTCCTTACGATATTGTAATTATTATTCGTCAGATTGTGATGCTGGTTTAGCCTAGTTTCGCTAACCATACATACATCGGGACGTTGGTCTTTTAACAACTCAGAAAAGTTGGCTCGTCGTTCTACCCTAACCAGCGAATTCACATTCACGGCTAGGATCTTGAAAGGCCTCTCCGGCAGCGCGCCCGTTAACCCAAAAATTGCGCAAGCGAAGGCACTGCACGGTAGATTAAATCCACCCTACGCGCCTGCTCACTTATTTGCCGCGATAGTTCACTCATTTGTGCCTGAATGACACGCAGAGCGACCATCACCTCTGACTCCCCAGTAGCAGCCTTTGACACAGATGGCTGTGCGGCCGCTTTCTGAGGAGGCTGTGCCGTTTTCCCAGCCCCCCACGCCATTTGGGCGTAGGAGACTTCGGGAACGACGGCCCTTGGAATTGGTCTGGCTGTTTGCCTTCCCTCATCCTTAGTTGCTGTTGGAGCAGCTTTTTTTGATTTCTTAATAATCTGGTATCGAGGACAACCCCGATAATTAGCAGGGTGCCCATCTCCACCACAGAGAACGCACTTCAGTAGGGTCTTGTCTTCGACCCTTGTCTCACCGAGCTTGCACTCTTTGTCGTTGTGGTTCTCTCCACACTTGACGCACCTCGACTGCATTTGGCAGTTGAATGCGGCGTGACCGAACCGTTGGCAACGAAGACATTGTAAAATGTCCCCGTGCCTGTTTAATTTTTCCCATCTTACCATCTGGTAGTCCAGGACGGAGATTTTCCTTAGACTCTCCAGACGGCTATTGGGTGATAAAGTGACGAGGAACATCGGCAATAGCCGCTTCTCCCGTCTTGCCTTGGCCGTGGTGAACGACTTGACCCCGATGAACTCGAGATCGTCGCCCGCCAACCTGCGGAGTTCAACTAAGAGCTCCTCTGGGTCAGAGGTAGGTTCTACCCCTTTCAACAACATACATTTTGGTTTCTCCTCTTTGGGAGTAAAAGTAAAATGTTCGGTGGCTGTCACTTTCAACAACTCCCGAACGATCTTATGGTCACCAATGTTTTCACATTGGATCGCATGCCGATCTTGACCTAATCGTTTTATAGTAAATTTATCGCCAATGGCGGACTTACATATATTTTTCGTTGCTTGCAACTCCATTTTTAGGGTGTTAATAGGGGGCACCCTGCTTTTTTGTGGCTTCTTCTGCTGTTGTTGTGCTGGCTGCTGCTGTGCTGGCTGCTGCTGTTGTTCTGCTGGCTGCTTCTGCTGCTTTTGGGCTTGACTCGTTGTCGCGGCTTTTATAGCCGCGGTCCCCCGTGGCTGCTCATTGGTAGCAGTTTTATTAATTATTTCAGCTTTTTTAGCTGTAGTCCCGCGTTGCTGCACGGGCGCAGTTTTTTTGTTTGCAGTTTTTTCTGCTGCTGCTGGTCGCTGTTGTTGTTTTGGCGCATCAACTTTTGACTGCGACTGTTGTTGATGCGCCTCCCTCTCCGCTCGCCTGCGAGCCTCTTGCCTTTCTTTAATCTCGGCAATTTCCTTACTTAATTTTCCCAGCGTCTCGGTGAGAAACCGCATCCGATTTTCATCTTCATCGTTGTTGTCGTTGTTTTCGTTGTTTTCGTTGTTTTCGTTGTTTTCGTTGTTGTCGTTGTCTGCCAAGGCAGCGAACGAATTGCCGCTACCTGTATAACGGCCTTCGCCACCGTTTGACTCATAATCGTAAGTCGAGTTGAGACTTACGATGCTTTCTGTGTCCGTCGACATTAAATCGTCATCGACCTCCTCTGCCGCTCCCTTCGCCTTCTGCTTTCGGGGCACTAAATTCGGCTTTACCTTTAGGCGCCGCCTCCTCTTAACTGCAGTTCCAGCTGCCTCTGATGTTGTTGCGGTTGTTGCCGCTATCGGTTTTGCGGTTGTTGCCGCTGCTGTTGTATTTGTTGTTGTTGCCGCTGCTGTAGAATTTATTGATTCCAGCAATTCTTTACTCGCAGAGGCATCTTTCGATGCCCCTGCCTTCTTCTCTTTTACCATCTGCTTTTTTTCCCAATCAATGACGTTTTCAACCGCCCGATTGTGAAAAAAAGCTTCTAAAATTTTTGTCGCCTCTGAGTGGGATTTGAACCCACGACCCTTGGCTTCAGAGTCCGCCACTCTACCACTTCGCTAACTTTTCAGTTATCAAATCGATAACTTTTTTTGCACTTGAACTTGCACTCACTTGAAAATATACTATTAGTACAACACTGTCTCCGCTGAAGTCTTTCTTGCTCGAAAGTCAAAGATCGACTGGTCGCTCGAGTGACAGATGCACTAGGCTATCGGGGTAGTTGTAGGTTGATGTGTAAAAAGTCTACTTATGCGTACAAAAAAGTTATTTATAGAATCTTTTGGTATGTTGAGGCTTATAAAAAGTGTGACGGTTGGTGGTGGTTTGAATTTGTTTTTTTTGTTTAGCTTTAAGATAGAGAATTTGTCACGATCGATTTTTGGTTGTGCATTGATTGTGGATGAACAGCATGTCATTTTACAGCTTATCATGAGGTTTCTTTCTTTCAGGCATAGACACTGTTAGTTGTTCTATTTTTAGATTTAGATTTCAGAACTGAAAATTTGAATTTGAAAAATAATCTGTCTGCTGTTAGTTGTTCTATTTTTAGATCTTGTTGAAGGGAATTGTGACTTGGGAGTATCGTTTTTGCGTATTGTGTTTGCTGGACTGGGAGGGGAAGTAAAATATGAAAGGAAAGATTATGATGACAATGTATGTAGGGTTTTTTTGTTGTGAATTTCGATGGGTTGATATGGTATGGTAGCCAGAATGTGTAGGTAGAGAATTTTGAGCGATGTTCGATTGTGCATAGATTGCGTATTGTCAAGAAGATGCTCTGCAACTTAACTTGACCTAGAATTGCATACAAACAGCGAGTGGCCGTTGGTTGCGGATTTTAATTTTTTACTTTGGGGGTTAGATTTCAGAACTGAAAATTTGAATTTGAAAAATAATATGTCGGCTATTAGTTGTTCTATTTTTAGATTTAGATTTCAGAACTGAAAATTTGAATTTGAAAAATAATCTGTCTGCTGTTAGTTGTTCTATTTTTAGATCTTGTTGAAGGGGATTGTGACAAAAACATGCTGCTAAGATGTTAAATGACATGCTCATGCACAATGTTGAATGTTATAAAAAGTGTGTGTGACGAATGGTAATGGATTGAATTTTGAATGGTTGACTATGTTTGAATAATCACAAAAGTCGGTTAGTGGTGGCTGCTTACTCTTTTAAATTTTGAATTGTAGATTTTATGAAAGAGGATCTGGTCATGTTGATGCATTTGATCGTTGAATGTGGATCTGGCATTTCAATGGAGCTGATGGGGGGTTGATAAATATAAGGAAGTATTTATGTGTCTTAGCATGCACAAGTGGAATCGAATTATCGAAAAAAGTATAAAAACAAATGTTTTAAAGTTTTCAGTATCAGTCATCAAAAAAAAGAACAATAAAATGAAGAACCGTCACAGTTCCACAGATAAGGAAGGAATTCTTGACATCTTCCAGATTTTTGAAAAATATCTGAGGGAGTTCTCCCAAGGCTGTAGGGAATTGCAGCATATACAAGATGCCTTAGAGGAAGAAATACGTTTGGTTAGAGAGGTGCCAACCTTGGAGAGGCTACAGAGTGTAGCACACCTCATCAAGATTTTAAACATTAGGAGCTGTGAGCTGGGTTTTGGGGATGATGTACCTATCATCCCTATAGAAATATATATGTTTTTGCAAAAATTTTAAAAATATAAGAAATAAAACTTTTTTTAAAAGCAATAAAAAAAAATCATGTTTTTTTTCTTCTTATCAGAGAGAGAATTCTTTGAAAAGTGTTTAGGCTTAGGTACTTACGGTGTGCTTTTTCCTTCGACTTTTATTACAGTATTGGGCGGCTACCGTGTTTATCTAAAACATCTCATACATCTTCATACATCTTCAGAGCTGTGAGCTGGGTTTTTGTAGAATCTTATGGGGATGACTGCGTTTATTGAATTTTAAGTTCGCTGCACCATGAAAAAAATATTACTACAATGAATCTAAAACTCAATTTGTTTGTTATCAGTAAAAGTAATAATTTATTTCCTTATGTAGGTATTGAGATTACATAGTTTAGTTTTTCTTAAATTTCTTAGGAATCCATGAGTTGTGTTTGGATGAAAACCCAAGCCATTTAACAAATATCTGATTTTTTTTCGTTTGAAGAACTTTTTCAATTAGGAATGTGTCGGGAAATCTTGTTTTTTGTAGTTCAAGTTCGTAGAATCCACCCTTAATTGGGGTACCTTCATAGTCTTCTAGTAGATATGTGACAGGATTTGTATGTTGCACTTTGATTATTTTGAAGATTTCCGTTGTCCAATTCGGTGTGTATCCTTTATCAAATACATGTTTGTATTTACTTATTCTTACGAAATCTCCAATTCTAAATTTCGGGGGAATATGAACTTTTACATGATTATATACTTTTGAGAGTAAATGCCTTTCATTTGCAGCATTTACCTCGGATGGTTTTATTTTGATTGTTCGATGAATAGAATTATTATATTTTTTAGTAAGCATATCTATTAAACCAATCCACCGATATGAACCACTTGCACTGAATTCCTTCCACATAAGTGTTTTTAAGGTACGATTAAATCTTTCAACAATAGATGCCTTAAGTGAAGTAAATGATGAATAATGATTGATTTTATATTTTTTCATGAGACTTTGAAAAGAGGCGTTGAAAAATTCTTTCCCATCATCAGTTTGTAAGTTTTTTGGGGTACGTGTGTCTTTACTGAAAATATGTTGCATAGCAATAGTGACATTGTGCCCTGTTTTGTTTTTGATGGGAACTGTCCAAGCAAACTTGGAAAATGTATCAATAACCGTGAGAAGATATCGGAAATTTTCATTATCATTTGAATAGACACCCATTTCAACTAGATCAGCTTGCCATAAATCATCTAATCCCTTAATAATAACTCGCCTTTTTTTAAAATTCCTCCGAGCAGGTTTATGTAATTCATTGACAACATCTCTTTTACTCATCTTTCTTTAAACTGATTGAAAAGAAAAAAACATTTCATTCTTATATTTGTTTATTTTGTAATCTTTTATATAATAGTATCAATTTTTTCATTCTTAATAATTTATTCTCAAGTATATAGCAAGCACATGTGTCTGGGCCTTCCTTACATTGATTCGAGGACCATGGGCAATTTATAAAATGACATCCATTGACAGACTCTGACGATGATACACCTTCAAACTGGTTCAAAAAACTCATAGTGTTCAGAAATTCCTCATAATGTTCCTCTAATAAGATATTCTGATTATGCTTAAGCAAGTTTAAAATATCTTCAATAATCAAAGTATATTTAATGTTAGACATAACGAATGAATTGTGACTTGACACTATGGTGTCTATAATTAAACTGATTCTACTTTCCAGTTGCTGAATCTTTCACCACAATATATGCATTTTTTAAAAACTGTTGTCGTAAATGATGGATTTCGTTTTGAAAGCTTCGCTGCATGTGCTCAATTTTTTCATCGACATAGGTTTTGGAAGTAGCGTCTCTCTTATCATAGGGTTCCTGAATATTTTGTAATCTTTTCAATTTTAAATCGTAATCTCCAGCTTCTGTTTTGAAGAATCCTTCGCCAGGTGGTCCTGGTATACCTTGTGGACCCCGCTCTCCCTGCAATCCTCGCGGCCCAATCCTTATTCTAGCTCTATTGGTAAAACGACCAAATTTGTCTTTACTCATAATATGTCTTTATACAATTATGTTTTTCTCTTTTAATTCTTCAACAATTGAGACAATTTCATTAGAGTGATTATTATTCCCTGCTTGTTGTGACCCAATTAAAAGCTTCAATCGATCTACAAGTTCATTCGGATCATCCCAATATATAAAGTCTTTCTTCATGCTTGATAATGTCATTAATCCACTTCCTAATGATGGTGTGGTATTCGCAAATAAATGTTTTATTATGTTGTATTTAGCACCACGATTACCTCGTACTTGTTTCTCTGAATCATGGGAATCTCTATGCGAATTGGTATCCGTTAATATAGTTTTATAGTTGTTTAAGTCTTCACTATTATATATTTTTTCGTTTGGTCTTTTCATGAATAGGAGCTCGTATAATCCATGTGTCCCTTTAAAGTTCTTAGTTTTTACATGTATATCATGTCCTTGAACTTTGAACTCACCATCTCCAATATATAACTTTCCATTTTTCAAGTATATACCATATATATTATCAATTAAATTGGAATTGTTAATAAATAGATCCAGATATTTTTTAGGAATGTCGGAAAATTCTTCATGAGATAACTGCTCTGCAAAATTCCGATGCTTAATGCGTTGACTTTTTCTAGTCTTCGAAAGTTCTAAATGGGTTCTTGGAGTACTATTATTGTTATCTGTAATGGCGTAACTAATGGAAGGTGACGGTGTAATAAATTCTTCTTCCTTTTTAGTGGGTTCAATTTTCTTTGTAGAACTTTGAAAAATATTTTTCTCATGATCTTCCTCTTGCTTAACTAATTTATTAAGTGGAGTAGTAATTGGTCTTAAAGCATCCTCTAATTGAGTTTCGTAAGCTTCTTTACCCCGTTTAAGAGCTTTGTATTTTTTTCGTAGTGCTTCTGTGGTTTTAATAAGTTCTTGTTTAAGTTTCACATCTATATGCATCATTTTTATTTGTTTGCTTTTTTATAAAAACAATCCGTAAATAAGGTTCGTATACATCGAAATAATCGAATTAATGGATTTAAGTTAAGAAAGATATTACAGGTACTTGTCTTAATTGATGAACTTTGATCATTGAACTGTGTGAATCGATTTTTAACTGTAGTATTGTGTTCATTAAACTGTAACGAAGTGTTCTCATAGAACATTTCTGCACATATGACACAAAATGATAATGTGTTTTGTTTTATAGGGAAGGGGTAAGACCGCTTTAAACAGAACTTTAGAAAAGGCTCCGAACAGCTTCAAAACGCTTTTTAAACAG
The DNA here is from genome assembly GCA_914767635.1 of Melanostoma mellinum. Lineage (NCBI taxonomy): Eukaryota > Metazoa > Arthropoda > Insecta > Diptera > Syrphidae > Melanostoma > Melanostoma mellinum. Next base: position 48,434,816 of record OU612058.1, on the reverse strand, counting down.
CTCGTAACAGCTCCAAACCGCTTTTCAAACAGCCCCAAACAGCTTCAAACCGCTTTTCAAACCGCTCCGAACAGCTCGTAACAGCTCCAAACCGCTTTTCAAACAGCCCCAAACAGCTTCAAACCGCTTTTCAAACCGCTCCGAACAGCTCGTAACAGCTCCAAACCGCTTTTCAAACAGCCCCAAACAGCTTCAAACCGCTTTTCAAACCGCTCCGAACAGCTCGTAACAGCTCCAAACCGCTTTTCAAACAGCCCCAAACAGCTTCAAACCGCTTTTCAAACCGCTCCGAACAGCTCGTAACAGCTCCAAACCGCTTTTCGAACTTTTGAACTGTATATTTACACTGTATTTAGTTTCAGAAAACTATCAAAGCCTTTCCTATAACGACCTTTGTTCAAAGACATATCTTTATCAATAACTAAAAAACCATGTTTAATGTTCCAACATTCTGCACATAATTTTTGAAATGTTGAAAACGACATATCTGAATTTACATGATCATTGTAGATATGTTTTAAGTTCATATCATCCTGTTTAAAGACGATTAGAAAATTAGCATTGTCTCTAATTAAGTGTTTGGGTATTCTGGTATATGTCTGGCCCAAATAAAAACTATCAATGTTATGATGTCGCCCCATGCTAAAGTATGTTCGAATAGTGTCTTGTTTTTCACAGGCAATATCATCAAATATAAATATAGAGTTTGGTTTAGCTTCTTCAGGTGGTATAACTTCACTGTTATTGGAAAAAGTAAAGAACCCCATATGCTTTATTGGTTGGACGGCTCTTCGTAGAAATTCATATTTTGGCTGTTGTAAAGATTTTGAATAAATATATATATTTTCAAATTTCAAGCCATTTGGATGTTGTAGCAAAGTCATCATTACATTAGTTTTTCCGCAATTTGATGGACCTGTTATCAAACCTCTTATGCTATTGGGCAATAATATACTGTGCTTTTTTGTTTCAATTCTTTTAACCAAATCCATGTTTTTTATTGGTAGCTGATGTTGTTGTTTTATGAATCGCATGATGACAAAAACTAAATGATTTTCCCATATATATCAAGGTTTTATTGAAAAAATGTCATAACATTATTAGTGATCTCTGCAAATCGTTGTATACCTAATAAAATGATAGATTTTTCTAATCAACCTAATAGTCAACGAAAAATTGTGAAAGGAGAAGGTTTATTGAATTCTGTAATTAATAAACTACCATTGGAACTTCACTTACCAGGTTACCAGTACTGTGGGCCTGGAACAAAATTGGAAGAACGTTTAGCTAAAGGCGATCCTGGGATAAACTTACTTGATCAAGCTTGTAAACAGCACGATATTTCATATTCCAAATTAAAGAATACACCTGAACGACATATAGCAGATAACATTTTAGCTGAAAAAGCTTGGCAAAGAGTTAAATCAAAAGACGCAGGTATAAGAGAACGAGCAAACGCATTATTAGTCACCAACTTGATGAAAGCTAAAGTAAAGTTTGGAATGGGTATAACTGATAAAAAAACTAAAAAGAGCAAGTGTAAGCTCACATTTAACAAATCAATTAAAGATGTGGGAAAAATTGTTATTACTAAAAAACCCTACAATTTAAACAGTGCTATTAAAATAGCTTTGTCAGCGGCTAAGAGAATAATTAAGCGAAACAAAAATATTAAGACACCAAGAGTTATATCTGTACCTAAATCAGGTGGAATAGTACCATTCCTTGTTCCTCTTTTTGCAGGACTATCAGCACTAGGTGCATTATCTGGAGGTGCTGCAGGTATAGCTAAAGCTGTGAATGAGGCTTTTAATGCTAAAAAAGATCTAGAAGAAAAGAAACGTCATAATACAAAGATGGAATCTATTGCAATGGGTAATGGACTACATCTAAAACCTTATAAGAAGGGTCTTGGATTATTTTTACATGTGCAGTCAAAAAACTTTTAGATTCGCTACCCAAACGTGCATTGAATGAATTGGATATAATTCATTTTGCAAAAATGAATATTCCTCATTTTCGTGGTGTTTTTATGCGAGATAATTTACCCCGGTATAAGCCATGGAAAAATGAATGTGGAATCGTTAATCTAGATTCTTTAAAAGGACCAGGAACACATTGGGTAGCATATTGTAAAAAAGGCAAACTAATTGAATATTTTGATAGTTTTGGGAATCTTCAACCTCCTATTGAAGTAATTCATTATTTAGGTTTAAATATCAAATACAATTATACTAAGTACCAAGATTTCAATACCACTAATTGTGGTCATTTATGTTTGAAATTCTTATATGATTGTTACTTCTAATAAATATAAAGATTATTTTTTGAAAAAATATTCATTGTTTATTTCATCGTCATGGCATTGACACTTACACTAAGCGGGGAAACTTCCTATCTATCAGCTGAATATTTCCCCCCATTAAACTTGAATAGGGATTACGTTTGTGGCCTCGTAGATTTTCAAACATATAACTCAATTCCAAATGTGGATGAACGAAACAATTTGTTCCATATTGGAGAAAACGAAATCGAAATTCCAGTAGGATCCTATGAAATAGATGACATTGCGTTCTTGATTTCTAAGACATTGTTAATGCAAAATTCTACCGCCAAGGTAAAGATAGAAGCAAACAATAATACATTAAAAGCAGAAGTTGAGAGTAATGAGATAATTTACTTCGATAGACCTAGGTCTATTGGAACATTATTGGGCTTTGGTAAGCGTGTACTTGAACAAGGTATAACTCATATGTCAGATTTAGCGGTTGACATTAATAAAGTAAACGTCATAAGAATTGAGTGCAACATAATTGTTGGTTCCTATTTTAATAATACTCCTGTACACACTATTCATGAATTTTCACCGGAAGCAGGAGCAGGGTATAAAATCATAGAGGTTCCAAAAAATGTCATCTATTTACCTGTGAACGTTAAGCAAATAACTTCTTTATCATTAAGGCTTGTAGATCAAGACGGTGATCTAATAAATTTTAGAGGAGAAACAATAACCATTCGATTACATTTAAAACCGAAATCAACGTAATGTTACTCTATAATAATTATATATCTGACATCAAAGTTGATCATTCAATTAGTTCTGAAAAGACGTCAAACCGATCAAGATCAAGATTGTCTCTTGAAAACAAAGCATTTCTACTATCACTAGGATTTGTCCTGAAAGAATAAAAAGAAAAAATAATAATAAAATGAGTCAAATACTAAATATTAGTCACTGTCCTAATTATGATAATAGCATTACAAAATTTGAGTATCATAGTTATTCAGCATTTCTTCAATCCTTCAATACCAGTGATGAAATACGTATCCCTATACAACAGCAGGATCTGTGCATTTTACCCAGTGAAAGTTTCATTTATGTAGAAGGAAGTCTGACAAAAGCAGATGGCGGAGTTTCTTCCACAGCAAAACTATGTAACAATGCTATACCATTTCTTTTTGAGGAAATACATTATGAACTCAATGGTATCGATATTGAAAACAATAAAAATGTTGGTATTACAACATTATTAAAAAATTTTATATCATTAAATGAGAATGAAAGTAAAAGTTTGGAAAATTCTTCATGGACTGGAAAGGATAGTATTTCACTTTCATCGGGTAGTTTTAACTTTTGCATTCCATTGAAAAATCTTTTAGGATTTGCTGAGGATTATAAGAAAATCATTATAAACGCAAGACATGAATTGATTTTAATTCGAACTCGAACTGATGAAAATGCCTACATTAATACAGAAAAAGAAAATTTAAAAATGGCAATCCATAAACTACAATGGAGGGTTCCTCACATTACCTTATCCGATTCCAATAAATTAGTACTATTGAAACAAATTCAATCGAAACCAATTAAAATGCATTTTAGAAATTGGGAAATGTATGAATATCCTACTCTACCTACTAACACGGATCATGTGTGGACAGTTAAAACCTCAACACAACTTGAAAAACCTAGATATATTATAATTGCACTACAAACAGCGCGTAAGAACTATCTAAACAAAGATGCTAGTAAATTCGATCATTGCGATGTTAGCAATGTGAAAGTATATTTGAACTCAGAAGCATATCCTCGTGAAGATTTAAATTTGAAGTTTAATCTAAATCAATATGCTATTCTCTATGAGATGTACAGCAAGTTTCAACAATCATATTATCAGAAGCCACCACTACCACTCTTATCTCCACAAGAATATAAAGACATTGCTCCAATTATGGTTATTGACTGTTCTCGCCAAAATGAATCAATTAAAAACGGACCTGTCGATGTAAGAATTGAACTCAAAACGTCCACCCCTGTTCCAGATTTAACAACAATGTATTGTCTTATTCTTCACGATCGTATAGTTGAATACAATCCAATGACAGGAGAAGTTCAAAAACTTATCTAACACGTGACAATTTGTATACCTTTTTCAATAATAAAATATTTTATTACTCTATAAAAAAAACATGGTGGTTTATTTTATTTATATTTTTATTTTCAAAAAGTCAAGAAGAAGAAGAAAAACATAATTGAATTACAAAATTATCTTTTGAATCCTCTTTTAAATCCATATGGCAATGAACTGTAATTGCTAAGAAAACGTCTCACTTTTATTCATCGCGTAGGCGGGTCGATTGCTTCCCTAGCTTATCTTAAAATTAAATTTCAACTCCAAAAATATTCTTTGCTGCAGCACGCAGCGCGGCGTCCCCTTCAACAAGATCTAAAAATAGAACAACTAATAGCCGACATATTATTTTTCAAATTCAAATTTTCAGTTCTGAAATCTAACCCCCAAAGTAAAAAATAAAAATCCGCAACCAACGGCCACTCGCTGTTTGTATGCAATTCTAGGTCAAGTTAAGTTGCAGAGCATCTTCTTGACAATACGCAATCTATGCACAATCGAACATCGCTCAAAATTCTCTACCTACACATTCTGGCTACCATACCATATCAACCCATCGAAATTCACAACAAAAAAACCCTACATACATTGTCATCATAATCTTTCCTTTCATATTTTACTTCCCCTCCCAGTCCAGCAAACACAATACGCAAAAACGATACTCCCAAGTCACAATTCCCTTCAACAAGATCTAAAAATAGAACAACTAACAGCAGACAGATTATTTTTCAAATTCAAATTTTCAGTTCTGAAATCTAAATCTAAAAATAGAACAACTAACAGTGTCTATGCCTGAAAGAAAGAAACCTCATGATAAGCTGTAAAATGACATGCTGTTCATCCACAATCAATGCACAACCAAAAATCGATCGTGACAAATTCTCTATCTTAAAGCTAAACAAAAAAAACAAATTCAAACCACCACCAACCGTCACACTTTTTATAAGCCTCAACATACCAAAAGATTCTATAAATAACTTTTTTGTACGCATAAGTAGACTTTTTACACATCAACCTACAACTACCCCGATAGCCTAGTGCATCTGTCACTCGAGCGACACGCCAGAGGCCCCGGTTCAAATCTCAGCCTCGGCAGTCTGCATTTTTATTTCAATTTAAATTAAATTAAATTCCAAAATCACCCACAATCCCCTTCAACAAGATCTAAAAATAGAACAACTAACAGCAGACAGATTATTTTTCAAATTCAAAAAAGCTAAACAAAAAAACAAATTCAAACCACCACCAACCGTCACACTTTTTTATAAGCCTCAACATACCAAAAGATTCTATAAATAACTTTTTTGTACGCATAAGTAGACTTTTTACACATCAAACTACAACTTCCCCGATAGCCTAGTGCATCTGTCACATGCGCGACTTTGACTTTCGAGCAGGAAAGACTTCAGCGGAGCAGTGTCAGTATTTTTACAAGTGAGTGCAAGTATAAGTGCAAATTAAGTTATCGAATTGATAACTAAAAGTTAGCAGAGTGGTAGAGTGGCGGACTCTGAAGCCGAGGGTCGTGGGATCAAATCCCACTCAGCGACCAAAATTGTGGAAGCTTTTTTTCACAACCGAGAGGTGGAAAACGTGATCCATTGGGAAGAAAGGCAAATGGTAAAGGAGAAAAGGGCAGGGGCATCGAAAGATGCCTCTGCGAGTAAAGCGTTGTTGGAAGCAACAACAACAACAACAAACAATACAGCAGCGGAAACCACCGCAAAATCGATAGCGGCAACAACCGCAACAACAGCAGAGGCAACTGCAGTTAAAAGGAGGCGGCGCCTAAAAATAAAACCAAATTTAGTGCCTCGCAAGCAGAAGGCGAGGGGAGCAGCAGAAGAGGTAGACGACGATGGAATGTCTACCAGCTCAGAAAGCATCGTAAGTCTGAATTCGACTTACGATTATGAGTCCAACGGTGGCGAAGGCCGTTATACAGGTAGCGGCAATTCGTTCGCTGCCTTGGCAGATGATAACAACATTGTCAACAACGACAACAACGAAAACAACGACAACAACGACGAAGACGAAAAGCGGATGCGGTTTCTCACCGAGACGTTGGGAAAATTAAGCAAAGAAATTGCCGAAATAAAACAAAGGCAAGAGGACCGTAGGCGAGCGGAGAGGGAGGCGCATCAACAACAGTCGCAACCAAAAGTTGATGCGCCAAAAGTACAGCGACAAGTAGCAGCAGCGCAAAATGCTGCAAACAAAAAAACTGCGCCCGTGCAGCAACGCGGGAATACAGCTAAAAAAGCTGAGTTAAATAAAAAAACTGCTACCGAAGAGCAGCCACGGGGGACCGCGGCTATAAAAGCCGCGACAACGAGTCAAGCCCAAAAGCAGCAGAAGCAGCCAGCAGAACAACAGCAGCAGCCAGCACAACAACAGCAGAAGAAGCCACAAAAAAGCAGGGTGCCCCCTATTAACACCCTAAAAATGGAGTTGCAAGCAACGAAAAATATATGTAAGTCCGCCATTGGCGATAAATTTACTATAAAACGATTAGGTCAAGATCGGCATGCGATCCAATGTGAAAACATTGGTGACCATAAGATCATTCGGGAGTTGTTGAAAGTGACAGCCACCGAACATTTTACTTTTACTCCCAAAGAGGAGAAACCAAAATGCATGTTGTTGAAAGGGGTAGAACCAACCTCTGACCCAGAGGAGCTCTTAGTTGAACTCCGCAGGTTGGCGGGCGACGATCTCGAGTTCATCGGGGTCAAGTCGTTCACCACGGCCAAGGCAAGACGGGAGAAGCGGCTATTGCCGATGTTCCTCGTCACTTTATCACCCAATAGCCGTCTGGAGAGTCTAAGGAAAATCTCCGTCCTGGACTACCAGATGGTAAGATGGGAAAAATTAAACAGGCACGGGGACATTTTACAATGTCTTCGTTGCCAACGGTTCGGTCACGCCGCATTCAACTGCCAAATGCAGTCGAGGTGCGTTAAGTGTGGAGAGAACCACAACGACAAAGAGTGCAAGCTCGGTGAGACAAGGGTCGAAGACAAGACCCTACTGAAGTGCGTTCTCTGTGGTGGAGATGGGCACCCTGCTAATTATCGGGGTTGTCCTCGATACCAGATTATTAAGAAATCAAAAAAAGCTGCTCCAACAGCAACTAAGGATGAGGGAAGGCAAACAGCCAGACCAATTCCAAGGGCCGTCGTTCCCGAAGTCTCCTACGCCCAAATGGCGTGGGGGGCTGGGAAAACGGTACAGCCTCCTCAGAAAGCGGCCGCACAGCCATCTGTGTCAAAGGCTGCTACTGGGGAGTCAGAGGTGATGGTCGCTCTGCGTGTCATTCAGGCACAAATGAGTGAACTATCACGGCAAATAAGTGAGCAGGCGCGTAGGGTGGATTTAATCTACCGTGCAGTGCCTTCGCTTGCGCAATTTTTGGGTTAACGGGCGCGCTGCCGGAGAGGCCTTTCAAGATCCTAGCCGTGAATGTGAATTCGCTAGTTAGGGTAGAACGACGAGCCAACTTTTCTGAGTTGTTAAAAGACCAACGTCCCGATGTATGTATGGTTAGCGAAACTAGGCTAAACCAGCATCACAATCTGACGAATAATAATTACATTATCGTAAGGAGGGACCGACCCAACTCGACTTTCGCGGGTGGGGTTGCGATCTTCATACGTAAGGGCATTGCTCATAAGGTAATATATAGTGGTGAAGTACGCCGATTCCAGTTGCTGGAAGCGTGTATTGTATGCATCCCTCTCCAACAGGGGAGGCGCTTGTATGTGGTCGCGATCTATGCGCCGGAGGCTTCTCAAAATTCATGTTTTATAACAGAGCTTGAAACACTTTTTCGATGTCTGAAACTGAACTCAGAAGAAAACTATTTCCTTTTGGCCGGTGATTACAATGCTAAACACCAAGATTGGGGAAATCAATTAGCCAATCCAAGGGGGACCCAGCTATTCAATTGGCTGGGGCTCCACAGCATTGAGTGTAAAGTCGATCTGCTGGCTACTGACAGGCCTTCTTATCCTCGAAGTGGCTCTTATTTGGATCTATTACTTTTAGACTCAAGACTGAGACTGACCGACGACATTCTTCGACGGACGAAAAATTGTTTGACGACGGTTGAGTACGACAGTGACCACTGTGGACTTGCCGCCGTCATACTGCTTCCGAACGACCTTGTGGAACTGGAGGAGTACGTGCCGACGCACTCTTACAACTACGGTAAGACACGTTGGCCGCGCTTTTCCGGTGCCGTCTCAAGGGAACTTCGTTCGAACGGTATTGCGCCACCATGCAACAGGAATCTGTCGAACGTTGAGATCGATGGATACCTGCAACGTATGGAGGATACAATCCGTAGTACAATGGACAGGACAATTCCTAAATATAGGCAACATGACTCTACGAACATGTACAGAAACGCGACAATAGACGCACTTTACAAACAAAAAAGTAGACTCCTGTCGAGACTCAAATTCTTGCACAGGAGGTTTACTGACCGACACGATTTGGAGATTAGAACTCTGAAGTCACAGATCAAAAATCTCCAACAGTTAATTAAAGAAAATTACAGAATATCTATATCTCTTTTCTGGAACAACAAAATTCGGGCTGTACAGTCCAACAACCCGAGTATGTTTCCGGAAATAAATAAAATCTTTAGGAGAAAAGATCAAAATGACCTTCAGAGTATTAAACTCCAAAGGACGACAGAGAACAAAGACTTACTTCTGACATTAGGAATAGATCCAGATGACGCCATTTTGGATGATGACCACTTTATAGTGGAAGATGCTCAAGAGAAGGTAGAGACTGTTGGTGCTGTTTTCGAGCGAGTATATAAGGTGAATGATTGCATTCGCCCGAATTACGACCTTGAGAACAGAGCCTTTGTCGGACACTTCTATCTTAGAGACGAGATCTCGCATTGGCGATCTGAGAATCCTGGTTTCACTAGGTTCAATGACGACCGACTTGCAAATGCAGTCATCGCCCAGCGAAACGGGGATAACACCCTGTTCGTTTCTAAGATGGACCTCGTGGACATCTTTCACAAAATAAAGAAAAAGAAGTCAGCAGGAGTCGACGGCATACCCAATGTTGTGCTGCGAAACCTCCCTTCGGAAGCGGTGGACATATACACCACGTTGTTCAACAATGCGCTGAATAATGCATATTATCCAGTGCGTTGGAAGACGGCAATGGTCCATCCTCTCCTTAAAAAAGGTAAGGATGGTTCCAATCCAGCAAATCTCCGGTCAATTAGTCTTCTTCCGAGTATCAGCAAAGTATTCGAGAAAGTTCTCAATAGAGCTCTGTCAACATGGGCTGAGGACAAACATATTATTCCAGAAAATCAGTTCGGTTTCAAGGCGGGCCATGATACCACACATGCCGCGTCTAAACTAGTATCAGATATTCAATGGAACAAAGCTAAAAATCAGTGTACGGGTGCATGCCTGGTTGACTTGGAGAAGGCTTTCGATACCGTCTGGTTAGACGGTCTTTTCTATAAGTTGATCAGATATGGCATGAGTAAACCACTACTATATATTCTGAATGACATGCTTCATGGTAGAACGTTTGTTGTGAAAAGTTGCAATAGAACTTCTACCAGAACTTTTAAAATACAGAACGGTCTGCAACAAGGAGCGGTGAATTCTCCTATACTATTTAGCATTTTCACCGGCGATCTAATTGGTTCTCTTCACCATGCTATAGCGTACGCCGACGACCTTATTGCGTACAGAACAGGTCCAAAGATCGAAGTCATCAGAATACTTTTGCAGCGTGACTTCGATAAGATCCAGCAATATTGCGATGACTGGAAGTTGAAAATCAACGTCCAGAAATCGGAAACAATTGTGTTTAGAACCTCGTTGGCTCGGGCCTCATGGGATACGAGAAAGAACTGGCGAAAGCTGGTGATCGTTGATCTACATGGCAACCCACTGCCAAACAAAGTAGTAGTCAAGTATCTCGGCATCTGGCTAGATCAGTATCTATATTTTAACAAACATATGGATGCAGCTCTGGCCAGGGCTAGAGGAGCTTTTGCTCTGACAAGGCGACTGTTTCACAGCAGTCAACTTGATAGCAGAGTGAAGGTGATTTGCTACATGGCCCTCATAAGGCCAATGATTGTCTATGGGTGCCCCGTGTGGTTCAATGTTACAGCGTCTCAAATGGAAAAGATTCGGGTGTTTGAGAGACAGTGTCTGCGTACCTGTCTTGGATTGCACAGAACACCAGAGTCGGAGTACAGAAAATATTATCCTAATGAGGTCCTTTACAACGGGGCTCAAATAAACAGGATCGACAACTTCATTATAAAACTGACTCGTGGTCATACTGCAAGAGCGATGACCTCGACCAATGGCCTGATTTTTGGGGCTTATTACCCCAACACTGAATATATGGAGAAAACGCGCTTCAGTGGATTTGTCCCACCGGAGGCTTTCCTCTATTTTGATATGGTAGGGCTGATTCAGGATAGATTGGCGGTTCCGCTAATCTACCACGTCTGCCGGAAGTCCGTGGAACGACGGCTCCTTTACAACCGAGACGTCACCGCAGTAGGCGGAGAAGCTGAAGAGCTCCTCCGGTTCAGTAGGGCGGTTTCAGATCGCGATCGTCGTGACGTTGTTAAAACGTCGAAAATGTTCTGGTGGTTGTCGGAGCAACAACATGAATTTGATATGGATAGCGAGTCGCCAATGGCTGGCTTACACATGTTTAGCGTGTAAGTCTTAGGGTATAGGGGGTGGGTACAGTGGCAAACAAAAAAATCATAAAAATCCAAAAAAAAAAAAAATTACAAAATACAAAAAAAAAAAAAAAAAATACAAAATACAAAAAACCCAAAAAAAAAAATTACAAAATACAAAAAAAAAAAAAAAAAATACAAAATACAAAAAACCCAAAAAAAAAATTTACAAAACACAAAAAAAAAGCTACTGTGGCTGCTCTAGTTTTAAGTAGATTTAAGTAGTTTTAATTAGTTTTAATTAGTTTTAAGAAAACACAAAAAAAATGATCTTTGGAACTAAGTTTTTTTTAAATTTTCTTAGTTTTAACTTGCTCTAGTTTTAGATTCATAAGTTATCATAAGGCCGAAAGGCATTAGTAGTAAGATATTGAATAATTTAGAGTACCCGCCTAGGGTCAGTAAGTTAATTAAGTTATTATATAAGCTAGTTTTACACATTTTTGTTAGCATGTAAGTAGATATAAGAAAAGATTAATAAAAATGAATTTAAAATGAAAAAAAAATGAAAAATGTCACATGCGCGACACGCCAGAGGCCCCGGTTCAAATCTCAGCCTCGGCAGTGTGCATTTTTATTTCAATTTAAAATTAAATTCCAAAATCACCCATAGCGCAGCGGCGGCCACCTCAAACAAAACATAAACCCATTAAACACCCATTAAACACCCCATTAACATCCCATTAAATAAACACCGCGGTGACCTCAAACGAATTCAAGGGCACCATACCATCCAAAATTTTCCCACGCCGTGGTCACCCAATACCTACTTCTGTGGTTTTTTGAAAATTTATGGTGTTGTCAAAGTTGAGTTCCACGAACGGGTTGTTAGGGTTGTTTGTTGAAGCCCTGGAGTAGCCCTGTGATCGTCACACAGCTTTTTTCGAAAAACATAAACTCGCCCTGAATGTCAAACTAAGTATTTTTTTTAGCCCTGAACTTGCCTTAGGTTTTTGCTGGGGCGAGTTGAAGCCTGTCAAATGGCTTGTATTTTTCTTCAAATGACAGGGATGTGTAGTGATTTTGTGGCTTAGCGATTTTTCAGGACTGAAAACCCAGGTTTTTTTTGGCAACTCATGCGGTTGTCATTTGTCAAGGAAACCTGGGTCAACCATAAGCAAAGCTCAACGAAGTGAAAGAATTATAGAAAGAAAAAAGCCTTATAAAAAGCTTCTATATCCTGTGAAAGAGACACCCGTTTTGGCCAGGATTCCTAAACGTTAAATATGAATTCTAACAGCCGTATTTGTTAGATTTTCTTAAGACATCTCTTAGACGTTGATTAGTTAAGTTTCAATTAAAATTTAATTGGAACTTAAGAGAGGTTGATTAAATTCTTATCGATAATGGATTCTGCGCTGATGCTAAACTAATTGATAGTTGTGTCAAAATAAAGTAGTAAAAACAGAAATCTAGTCCAATTTAAACTGCGTTTTGACAACTATTCGTTTGTAAGCAGATGTGGTGCCTTTTTGCTTATCAAAAAAAAAAAAAAAACTATGTACGAGTATCATCAACCTAAAATGTGATGAGAATTTCTTTCGAATATTCATTCAAAACTAACGCAACGCATTGTTGGTCTTAGGCCCTTAGGCACACGACATCCATGGCGAAATGGATAAAGCATAGAACTACTGCGTGGGCGTTCACCCACAATAAACATCCAAAATGATTTTTCTCTGGTAGGTATCACCTTAAAGCAGGAAAATATGCCTTGAAGAATGCTATTCCAATTTAACCTTTCAGAACCGCACTCACGAGAATGGTTGTTGCGAGAACAACGCGTGTGGCCTTGTAGCTCTGTATAGCTTTTTAGGTTTCTATTTATTAATCATGACATCTGAAAAATTCTTAGCACATTGAAAACATTTAAAACGCGACGAAAATCTTCCATATTTTTATTTTAAGAAAAGTTTCATTTTAGAAATTATATTACCAAAACACCAGATTAAAATTGACACCGATTTTCCCGAAACGTCAGAATGAATTTTTAATTTGGATTTAAAACCTTTAAACGCCATTATTGGCATTTAAGTTAAGAGGGCTCTTAGCAAGGTTACTTAAATGTGAAATTTGATTATTATCGATACGGATTCGTTACTTAAGTGTAACTTAAAGGGCAATTAAATCTAATCAATGATTAAAAGTTCTTTATAGATACGGCTGTAAATGCTAAAAAAGTGTTTAAAACTCTAAAAAAGTTACCAATATTTAAAAAACGATAGAAAAGCGGCTAGACTTCAATCACAGAAGTCGAAGTTATTTGAAACCATCTTTTGGCGATACAATCGACGATAGACGATTGGACGATGATCGTCAAAAAAGTTACAAAATTCAGGCCCTGGTTCGCTCGTTGGGTGAGCCTTGTTGTCCTCACAAAACGTTGATTGAAAAACATCAACTCGCTAGGAATGTCAAACTAAGGGTATTGTTAGACCTAAGTTTTCCCCCTACCTCGCTCTCGACATATTTTGCTGGAAAAAATCCGCGTAACGAACACGCCTGTAAAATGTCAGCTTTTTTTCTCAAGTGACAAATAAATGGTGGTTTTTTACAGGTAGGTACCTATAGAATTGAAATAAAACATAAGAAAATCGTCCATAAAATTAGTGGACAAAGCTCCAATTGCTGTGCACGGTGGTGAATAGATTCATTCGGGTCCTCTTCAACTCTACAGTGGCAATTGTTTCTTCGGTGCGCACTGTTCGACGTCTCTGTCGAACAGTCTTATATTATCATATGAAGTAAACGTAGTGCAAAAACTATCCATGGTTAACCGAATTAATTGCTCGAATGAACGATTATGTCGTCCATAAAATGGACGTAGCTTGCGGTAAACTTCGCAAACTGAACAGCCAATTTCGAAATAAATTTGTATGATTTGCAAGCGTTGTTCTTTTGTCAACCTGTTTATGATAAAATGGCAAACTAAACTAAACATAAATGACATTAGAGTTGACTGATTTGACCACAAAATTTCAGTTTTATCCCTATTCGAAAAACCAATCTCTAAAAAAAAAACACCCGCTATTTATGATGGTTTCATGGGCCAAGCTCACATTAGTCGATTTGTTGAAACTTTGTGCGAATAAAGCGACTGTTTTCTTGTTCTGCTTTTCTGTTACACCAATTTGAAGAATCGATGCGACAAATTGGTATAACAGAGAAGGAAAACAAGAAAACAGTCTCTTTATTCGCACGAAGTATCAACAAATCGACCAATATGAACTTGGTCTAGCTGAATGCTTTTCAAGAACCGAATTTTTTAGAAAACTTTCCAGGAAACCTGAGCCAAATGTGGGTAAAGGTCAATAAACAAAGCTATCATAAATGATTTGAAAGCATCCTCGTTTAAGAAAATAAGTTGTTTTAAAAATTTCATTGGAATATTTTCCTCGTTTTCGAAACTTTGATTTTATGTGAAAAGCATAGAAGCTTTACGTGTTCAAAATTCCCTGTTTATAGTTAAGGTATGTTGGTAAAAATAAAAAAATTCAAAAATTAAAGTATTTTTTGAACTTACCAATTACGTGCTTGAAACGCATTTCTTGTAGCCTTGCATTTGATAGTGCTGGATGTTCTGTTTGAATATTACATGTGAAAAAGACGTGAAGCTATTTTGACGTTGATTGAAGATAAAGCGCGTATCCACAAAATGACGAATCACATTTTTCATTTTTTTTTTTTTTTTAACAAAAACAATTTACACCATTTTTACATCGAGAGGCCATGACTTTCGAAAAACACTTTTTGCTTTAAGAACACATTTTCGCGTATCACTGAGTGAGTGAACATTTAAAAGCAAATCGCACATTTTATCACACACCTCATTTCTCGGTGATATTGAAAGGCTTTTCAAAAAACACAAATTAATTTTCATTTCAACAAAACAAGCACATGATTTGAACCAAATGAACTCTACACTTCATTAAAAGAAGTTAATTAAAGACACACAATAAAAACCAAATGAAATAAAATGGAAAAGGATATTGGGGCCGTTGAATACTTTTGAATAACCGAACACCAAATTAAGCCGAAAAACTAAACACACTTCTCTTTTGATTCGCACTGCACCACGATTTACACTGAAAATTAAAAAAAAAAGTTCCACTTTAAATGCTAATTCTATGCACACGGCTGTAAGAGTGGCTGCTTATTAAATTTTATTTTAAATATTTTTTGAGCTGAGCAATTCGCACTTGCACTTCTTTCCGAAAATTTGATTTACCGTTTTGAATGGCGGGCGGCTTTTCCTATACATATATTTACACACACAAATTGAACCCATGATTATGTATTTGTTGCAGTCTATGCTTAAAAGATATAGGTATTTGTTGGTTGCCTTCAATACTTGTAAAGTGCAACAAGTCGAGCACAAACATAATTTAGCACACGCATTGTATAGATATGGATGATATTGATATGATGATGGATATGATGAAATACAGATAGATGAGAGAGATGAAAAGCTTCTGAACGGTTAAGCAATCACTACGTTCTTTATTTCATTCGTTTCGTAATTCGTACTGCTCCTTGTCTTAAACGAAAAAGTAAGTGAAATTGGTGAAGTGTACTTCGGTGATAAATTGCAATCTGAAAACTCTGTGATCGCTAATGAATTCAATTCATACTTTGTTGAAAGTATAAATGCGATAAATAACTCTATACCCGTTGTAAATCAGGCACAAGTAGACTTACCTGAATCACAAAATGTTTTTAAATTTCGTGAAATAAATTTTGGTGAGTTAGGAACAATATGTAAAAAAATCAATACTAAAAATGCTTTGAAACTGAACATTAACATAATACTATATTGTTTTGATATAATTGGTCCAATAATATTAAAAATTGTAAATGAGTCTTTTAAGAAGGGCATGTTTCCTAACAACTTAAAGGAGTCTATTGTTATCCCAATTCCTAAACAGCCCGATGCAAAGGAGTGTGATAAATTTCGTCCAATAAATATGATGCCAATATTAGAAAAAATAGTTGAAAAGTGCGCCTACGAACAGTTTTATAAATACGTTTGTGATACTAACTTATTGATGGAAAATCAGTCCAATTTCCGACAAAATCATTCCTGTGAAACATCATTAAACTGGTTGATACTAAACATGAAAGAAGAAATACACGGTGGCAATAAAATTATTGCAATGTTCTTAGATTTCGAGTTTCTACGTAAATGTCCTCAAGTTAATTTTAATAATGTTCCAATTAACCTAGAAAGAGTCCTTCACAATATTTCATCTTTGAACGATGATTACTCTGCTGGCCCTGATGGCACCCCTCCAATAATTTAAAAAAAAGTGTAAGTCCCAAATTGCATTTCCACTTCATTACTTGTTTTCATTATCGTTAGATTCTGGTCGATTCCCTTTACTGTGGAAAAGTTCTTTTATTACACCTGTATTTAAAAAAGCTATTAAATCAGATATCCTTAACTACAGACCCATATCTAAGCTTTCGTGTATCCCCAAATTATTTGAACAGCTTGTTTGTGAAAGCTTAACTTTCGATATTAAAAATATAATTTGCAAACAGCAGCATGGTTTTGTACAGAAAAGATCAACAGTAACAAACCTTGTATACTTCCTTCATAAATGTTCAAACGCGCTTGAAAGCGGGCAAGAGTTAGATTGTATATATACTGACTTTTCAAAGGCTTCCGATAAACTATCTCACGATATTATATTGTTTAAACTAAATGCATATGGATTCCCTTCGACCTTCGCCGATTGGATCAGGTCGTACCTAACTGATAGATCATATGTGGTAAAATTTAGAAGCATTCTTTCAGACTCCTTTAAGGCGCATTCGGGAGTTCCACAAGGTAGTCACCTTGGCCCTATCCTCTTTATTCTAGCCATTAATGATGTTACTTTTAGCTTGTCATCGAGTGAAATTTTGATCTTCGCGGATGATATGAACATTTTCAAGAAAATAGATTGCGCAGCCGATCGACTTATTTTACAATCTGATGTTGAAAATTTTGCCACATGGTGCGATAAAAATGGATTGATTCTCAATCCAAGCAAGTGTCAAATTATAACTTTTTCGAAGAAACGTACACCGGCTTTGCATAGTTACTCGATTTCTAATCAAATATTATGCAAGGTGTCCAGTATTAAGGACCTCGGTGTTTACTTTAGTTCCAATTTAGAATTTACATTGCATATCAATTATATTGTTAGTAAAGGAAATTCAATGCTAGGCTTTATTAAAAGATGGGCTAAGGAGTTTACGGACCCCTACGTCACTGTTTCGCTGTATAACTGTAATATTCGACCCCATCTAGAATATGCTTCTCAAGTATGGTCTCCTTATTATGCAGTCCACAATTCAAGAACAGAAAGTATACAGCAAAGATTTATTAGATTTGCTCTCAAGGGACTTCCTTGGACTGATCCTTATGACCTTCCACCGTATGAGCATCGTATGTATGTATGTATGTATAATTTATTTAGTTGAATTTAACTATTATATTACAATTTAAAATTAATATTAACTATTAGCCTTGATGTATGTATATTTACAATGTTTGGTTTTTTATGTGCATTGTTAATTTCTTTTTAAAGCTATTAAAGTTAACTTCACTTTTAATTGATTGTGGTAATTCATTAAATAACTTAAGTCCACGATAAAATATTGTATTTTGGGATCGCACGTCTCTATACAGTTGAAGTCTGAAGTCATCATTAGATCTGAGATTGTATGGTTGCACATCTCTTACATAGTTGGTATTTGACGTCAAATATTCCGGTAACAATTTATGCTTCATTTTGTAAACAAAGAGTAATGTGTTGAATGTTACTCTCTGTTTAATATTCATCCATTTGAGACACGATAACATCCATTGTACAGAGGTGTAGTAGCTACATTTGAGAATGATGCGCATAGCCCTGTTTTGTTGCAATTGAAATCGGTTAATTTGTTCATTATTACCTAAAAACAATATTGTTGAGCAAAAATCGAAATGAGGCTTAATTATTGTGTTATATATATTTATTGCACATAATAACGTTATGTTTTTACGTATTCTCCTAAGGAAAGATATTTTTTTAGATACTTTTTGAGCTATATAGGTAAAGTGACTTTTAAATGAAAGTTTATTGTCCAATATAACACCCAAATATTTTATTTCGTATAACTGTTCAATTTGTTCACCATCAATTGATATATTAATCAGTTCATCACTATTTAGAAGCATGCATTTCGTCTTATTAACATTTATTTTAAGTTTATTTACTTTTAACCAAACACAGATCTCATTCAAATCTTCTGTTACCTTTGTTACAAGTTCATTTACATCTTTACCACTCACAAACACTAGTGCATCATCAGCAAATAACGCTATCTTTGAGTTTTTTAAAACAGTACTTATGTCGTTGATGTAGATTAAAAACAACAGTGGACCAAGTATAGTCCCTTGAGGTACTCCAAACCGCGTTTCCACGGAACTTGATGTTGAGTTATTAACACAAGTCTTTTGAGTTCGTCCGGTTAGGTACGATTCAAACCAATTAAGTTCATTGTCACTAACACCGTATTTATTCAATTTTATTATAAGTTTGTTGCGGTCAATAGTTTCGAAAGCTCTTTGAAAGTCTAAAAAAACTGTAACTGTTTTATTACCACAATGTCTTTCTTCTTTCATGTTCAATATGAGCCAGTTAAGAGCCGTTTCACATGAATGTATGTGTCGAAATCCTGATTGGTTTTCAATTAATATTTTATTATCACAAACATATTTGTAGAACTGTTCATATGCACATTTTTCAATTATTTTTTCTAAAATGGGTAACATGTTTATTGGTCTAAACTTTTCACAGACATTTGTTTTTGATTCTTTTGGGATGGGTATAACTATAGATTCTTTTAAGTTATTTGGGAATTCACCATTTATAAAAGATTTATTTACAATTTTCACTATAGTAGGACCTATTGTATCAAAACAATCTAAAATAATATTAATATTCAAGTTGAAAGCACTTTTGGTGTTGATGGATTTACAAATTTTCTTTAGTTCTATGAGATTTATTTCATTAAATTTAAAATTGGTTGAGATTTGTATAAACTGGTTATTAAAATGATGGTTATGTACAAGGGGTATTGAATTACTTATAGTATTTATACTTTCAACAAAAAAACTGTTGAACTTTTCTGCAATCACCGAACTTTCTGCTTCAACTGTGTTACCGAATCTAACTTCGCTTATTACCTCTTTTTTCTCTTTCAATACAAGCGTTTTTATTGTTTTCCACATGTCTTTTTGATTGTGGCAAGACGTAATTTTATTACATATATAATTTCTTTTTGTTTGATTTAGTTTATTTTGATATAAATTTCTAGTATTTTTATAGATATCCCAGTCACTTGGTCTATTTGATATGGTTGCCTTTTTGTAGCATTTAACCTTATTGTATTTTAACGATCGCAGTTCACTCGTAAACCATTTATTTGCTTCTGTAATTCTTGTTACTTTTATTTGTTTATTTACACAATATGATAAACTATTTTGTAGCTTAAGTGATATTGTATTTGAGTCCGCGTCTAAATTACATGATTGAAGTTCTAAACAAAGTAGTCTTTCGAATTCACTCTTGTTATATTTAAAAAGATTAACATATTTTGTATTTGTATTAACGCGACCAGAAGGTATTGTTATTTTGGCTATGATTGCTTCGTGATCGCCAATATTGAATTGTGGAGCTGTATCCGATAAAACATTTCTTTCTGCTGGACAAATGACAAAGTCTATTAACGATCTGGTGTTATTTGTTATTCGAGTTGGTTTAGTGATTCTTTGAGTTAAGTTATTATTTATTAAAATATCTAAAAATGCTCTTGTGTATGTGTGTTCTCTGTCCAATAAATTTATGTTAAAGTCACCAAATATAATTAAGTTTGAGTAATCATTTAGTTCTTGGATCCAATTTTCAAAGGCATTACAAAAAATTCGCTCGGAATAACTCGGCGATCTATAGAAAATAGCAATTGTGTCCTTAAATTCGTTACTATATATCTCATAACACAAGCACCATACTTGCATATCAATATTAATTTTATTTACAAATCTATAACGTAATCCTTCCCTAAAGTAAAGTACGACGCCACCTGTATGTCGACTTGAACTATCACAACGTACGGGTAAGCTATAATTTGGAAGACTTATTTCACTGTCACTTATGCTGTCTGTTAAATGTGTTTCAGAAAACGCAATTATATCAAAATTATTGTTATTGATTATATATTCCACTTGATTAAAATTTTTGGTCAAACCTTGGACATTAGTAGACCAATATCTGAGTTGAGTTAGTTGCTAATATTGAGTCCTGTCTTTAAGGACTTTAATTTTGCGGAGATAAACCGGACATTTCTTATCGTTTGCCGGATGATCACAGTTCATCTTCATTTCTAGTGTTCTATTTAGCTCTGTACAGTTTGTACACAAACTACGCTCACTGTTACATTCTGCTATTGAGTGATCACCTCCACATTTCATACACTTTACGTCTTTTTTACATACACTTGATTTATGATTAAACCCTTGGCATTTAAAACAACGCGTAACATTAAAGTACTCTCTAACTGGACATTTCACCCACCCCACCTTTATGTATTCCATATCCAACATTTTACTGAAGCCAACACTATCAACTTCCAAAATCGCATTCTGATTTCTAAATTTATTGTTTTTATTTCTAAATACATGTAATAGTTTAATTTCGCATTCATTTAGTTCTTTGTTTTGTATTTTTATTTTTTTGACTATGTCTTCTCTGGTTTCATCATTTTCTATGTTCATAATACATATTTGAGGCTTAGTTTTTAATGGCACGATTACTTTATATTGATCTTTAAACTGTGTTTCAATTTCAGTTTTCAGCTTTTCAGAGGATGATTTATCAGCACATTTTATAATTATTCCGCCGTCATTCTTGTTCACCAGACTGTTAATATTGACACTAGTTGGGTCTATTTTTTCTTTTATTTGTTTTCTCGTTTCGTTTGATTCTTGTTTTGATTTGGGGTATATAACGACAGCTGACTCGTTTTTTCTTTTTAGAGCATCACTGTATGTCTCTTTCCCTTTTTCTGAATTTCCGTTTATGTTTTTGATTTCTTTTGTAAGTGCATTCACTGAGTTTGCTATATGCTTAACACTTTCTTTCACGTTATTCTTATGTTTTCCATCATCATCATGCATAATTTTTTTTTGTATGTCTTCTAAGGTGTTTGAGACCGTAACAATTTTGCTGACGTCATCAGTTATTTGCGAACTGTTACTTTGAATATTGCTGCTTATGATATTCATCTTGTTTACATAATTTTCACATTTTTTTTGTGCGCCTTCCATTGCCTTAATTCTTTCTGCATATCTATCTTCGATTGCCTCTAATAGCAATTTAATTTCTAATTCGTTCTTTTTTAACGATGTTTCGAACTCATTCTTATATTCTTTTAAGTAAAGATTATTTTTCTTAACAATTTCTTGCATTTCCTTCATCATTGCATCTAGATTTGATATATACATCATACAATCTTCGCAAATATACTTCACTCTTTTACACTCATCAAATATGCGACTACTGTATGCGTCTATGCCGCTGCATTTGACCGTAAAGTGAAATATTTTCCCGCACACACCATCACATCTTAAGCCCGATTCTCCTCGGATTGAATTTCTGCATTTACTGCAGTTATTCATATTAATTTAGAGTTTTATCAACACCATACACTTCAGAATAGTTAACTATACGTATGAGTCAATTTTGGAATTTTAATTCTCAAATTAATTTCGGTTTTCAATATGTATACTTTCGGAACGATTATTAAATTCACACTTGCACTTGCACTTCTCTCTCTCTCTCGTATTCAACTTAAACTTTTACAAATGCAACATGCAACTGCTTTCGCATCGGCGCATAAATAATGATTTAGTCTTTATGCACCAGCTCATAGCAGGACAAATTGATGCTCCTGACTTGCTCGCATGCATAAGTTTTAACTACCGGGGAGGCTCATACCAACTGCGCAACTTGGAGTTACTTCACTGTATTTATCATAGAACTAATTATGGATTGATATATAGGCTCATTATTACTCGTATGATAAAAGTTTTGAACCTAAACTCAAATTTAATAGATTTTCATATTAGTAAAACTACGTTAAAGTCCTTAATTCGAACCAGAGCTCCACTCTCTTGACTATGTTTTTTTTTATGTTTCTTATATCTTTATAATTGTCATGTTTAATAATTATTTTTATGTCTATATTTAATCTAATTTGTTTTTGTATATGTTTATCAATAATTTTGTAATATTTTTTAGCTCTGTTGTCTTGAGTGTGCTTGAAATAAGCTGTTCTGATAGTGAAATTTCCAAAGGGCATTTGAAACAGTGGGTCGCAATATACTGTTAAGTAAATTATGTAAATACGGTGTGAAAGGTATTGAATTCGATTGGTTCAAATCTTCCAAAAAACCTGTGTTAATAATTCAAAATCGGGCGCGATTGAAACTTGTTTTGGTGTACCGCAAGGCACTATACTTGGCCCCTTTTTGTTTTTAATATATATAAACGATATCTGTAAAGTTTTAAAAACTTCCAAAATATCTTTGTTTGCCGATGACGCTCTATTGTTCGTAAGTGGAAAAACTATATTTGAACTATTGGACCATATCAACGAAGATTTGCTGAACCTGTGTACGTGGTTAAAATTGAACAAACTGAAGATCAACGTTAGTAAAACTAAATGCATGGTGTTAAACAGCGATGACACGATCAATATAACAATTGAGGGTAACATTATTGAACAAGTAAATGAAATTAAGTATTTAGGAGTTATATTAGACAGTAAATTAAATTGTAAAACCCATATGAACTATGTAACAAAGAAAGTGTCGAAAAAAATTGGTTTTCTCAAAAGAATACGCAAAAATATAACAACAATTTGTGCTGTGAATATTTACAATACAATTATAAAGCCTCACTTTGAATTTTGTTCAACGATTCTATTTTTAGGTAATAATGAGCAAATAAACCAAATGCAAGTATTACAAAACAAAGCTATGCGAACTATTCTTAAATGTAATATTTATACACCAATTATATGGATGCTGTCGTGTTTGAAATGGTTAAACATTAAGCAAAGAATAATGTTCAACACACTTATGTTTGTGTTTAAAATGAAAAACAATTTAGTACCTGAATATTTAACTTCAAATTTAACGTATGTAGGTGAAAGTCAGCCTTACAACTTAAGACTCCAATTATACAGAAGCTCAAGAACTCAAAATATGATTAATTATCGTGGACTTAGATTGTTTAATGAATTGCCTAGTGAAATAAAGAATGAAAGTTCCTTAACTAGATTTAAAAAACTACTAATAGCGCATATAAGAAACACAATAATTGTTTAAATTTTGTATCTATTATATTAGTTTTCGTGAAATGTATATTTGTAAAATTATTTATATATTAATTTAAATGAATTATAATAGAAAAAATCTACTAAATAAAATTTACATACATACATAGGGTCATGTCCCCAGTTGTCGAACACTTAGTGACTTGCAATAAAGTAATCGCTCACTGCCAGACAACCTTCGATATTCAATATACGAAGTTAAATTAATTAGATTCTCAAACTCAAACTTTATTTAATAAACTTAAACTTAATTCTGTAACCTTAACCGTGTTTTCATAAAACAATATAAACTGGAAAACAGTCCAATTCCCCAGTAATCGAACACTTGTTTCCTAAAGCCGAACATTAAGTTTCCTTATTTCGAACATGGTGTTTTGGGTTAAGACTAACATTTAATTACTACACAAAACAGACATTTTTAAAGTTTTCTCTATATTAAATTATCCAAACATTTTAATTTATTTTTTTATTATTTGTATATATTTTTTTTTTATATTTATATTTTCTCAATTTTATTGAATCACATAAATCAGAAAAGATTTGAAGAGTTGCACACAAAGTCTTTATTTTGAGCACAAAGTTGGGTGTACGTTAAATGGTTATGCTAAATGGTGACAACCTATATTTCTTAATCCATCTTCTTTGGTAAGAAGTTATGAGACACCTACGTCATAATTGAAATTGTTAGCTGTTCGAACAAAGGAAACCTAAAATTGTACTGAGTTTCCTTGATTCGAACACTGAAAAAAGGTGTTCGAATACTGGCCCCAAAGGTTTTGCTACTTATATTGATAGAAAGACGTAAAAATTATTTAGTTTCTTATAACATGTAAGGCCTGAGCTTAAAAAAACTATTTTGATGAAGTTGCCTATATTCGAACACTAGTGTTCGAACAGGAAACTCACAACAATTTAGTTTCCTTTGATCGAACAGCTAAAATCTAGTAAAACTATTAACTTTTAAGATAAAATTTTAACGTAAATGAACTAAAATAAGCATTATATAACGAAAAAACCTTACAACATAAATATTTAGCTTCAATTGCCCCTTAAAATTATAGTTTCTCACGACACTTGCAACAGTCTACAGGCGTGTTTAATGAAAAAAAGAGCAGAGCAGCGTAGCTCAGAGCAGAGCAAGAAATGAGATAAATGTCAGGCAATTTAGAGCAGAACAGCTGGTGTCAAAAGTCAGCTGATAAGAAAGCAACAAACATTTTGCTAGTTTGCAAAATTATGTTTGGTATGCTATTATAATAAAAATCTATATGCGGAAACATTGGAATCAAAACTAAACTAACATGCGATGTTAATTCAATTGATTTTAAGTTAAATTCGATTTCAAATAGATTGCAAAACGCAAAATATAAACAAAAATATTTGAATCAAATGTCAACAGCCAATTTTGACACTTTTGCTCCACTCTACTCTTACTCAAAAGCAAGTGCAGAAAATGCTGCTCTAAAAGCTCTAGAGCAGGTCATTAAACACAAAAAGTTCTTGCTCGGAGTAGAAAAATTTGTCATTAAACACCAAAAAGCTGCTTTTTCTGCTCTAGATCGATCTAGAGCAGGTCATTAAACACATTTTACTTCTTATATGGAAACCCACAATTGCCCTAATCTTTGAAAGCTAGTCACAAACTACTATTTTTTAAACGTTTACATTGGTTGCACTTGTGAGTTGTTTCTGAGGGTTAAAGAGTATAACACCCTTTACAATTTCGCATTAAAAGAAATTAAAAAAATGAGAAATAATGCAGTTTGAGCGATGTTTTTCAAAAAGTGTTCGACAACTGGGAGTGTTCAAATTTAGGCGACCTTACCCTACATAAGATCACATTCGCACTGTAAGCTACCAATTACCTTTTTTAGCAACAGTTTGTTAAATGTGAATTGTTATCACTTATCATGTAAAGAACATCGAGAAACGATAATGGCATTAATGATCTTTATTACTAGATGTTAGCAGAAATGACACACAGTGTAATATGGGTACTATGCCCAAACCAGGTCTATCTTCATGTATTATTGTAATCGAGTAATCGAAATAAAAGTAGTAGCCATTTTGCATTTAACTTATAATCGGCCATTGTAAATCTGTAACTTGGAATGAATAGACTTGTAAGTCAAATGGTTTTTTATAAATCTATAAAATTAATATTGATTAATATCTTTCTTGAATAAAGGTTTTAAAACTCTGCAAAAAGAACCAATCTGTTTTGAGTGGAGTTATTAGATAGTCTGACGGTTGACTAATTGCGTCAACACATTTTAAAACAAGTTCGAAGCAAATTTACACGATCGTGAGAAACTCTGTTCCAATATGCCCACGCCACGGAAACAAAAGAGGACAAAAAAGGCTGTGAAAGCGAAAAGCACGCGGGAAGCAGAAGTGCAAGAGGATTCAGAAGAATACAACTGCTACGCATGTGAGCTTCCAGACTCCGCTGCCCGCATGGTCAATTGTGACAACTGCGAGGCATGGTGCCATTTTACCTGCGCTGGAGTGACAAGTTTGGTCACAGAACAAGACTGGCTTTGTGCTAATTGTGTCCCAGGTAAGAATATTCCTTATTCTAGTGTTTCAGAAGTGAATTCCGCAGCTGCTGCATGTGTTGCCACAACCTCCGTAGAAGGTGCGACACGTGCCAACATTACTGCTGCTAATTCCCATTTAGTACACCCTGAGAGTAGCTCAAATATTGCTACTGATGCGAATTTATATTCTTATTATAACGCGTTTGCCACCTTGCCACAAATTACATCCGCAGTCAAACTAACTTCTACGACGGCGAATTTAGGCGCATGTTCAGACCTAACCTCCAACAGCTCGATAGTCAATACCGCGTGTATGCCATCAGTCGCTAAGCTTTCTACCGCGTATATACCATCGTCGTCAACTACCGCTCTGCCTGTTGCGGAACCTAATAATGCGGTTGCCATGCGATCGCAATCTAATGAGCATGAAAACCGGATCGTATCAAAGAATTCGGACGATTTTCCACCATCTTCTTTGAGTACGATATATTCAACATCAACCATGCATGCTGCGCCTTCCTCGGCACTGTCAAGGGGTGTTGCATTAACATCAACGAAGGTTCACAACCCGGGGGTTTTAGAAACAGCTAACAGGGGTGCTTCGAATGCATCAGTTTGTTCTAAGAGCACCAGGTCTTCGCGGGAAAAACATATTCACAGGGAACTGCAACGTCTAGAGGAAGAGAAGGAGTTGAATGAGAAGCGGGATAGGGATTATTTAGAAAAAAAATATCAGCTGCTGGGCGAACTTTCCGAATCTTCTTCGGATGAAGATGACTGGAAGTCTTCGATTGCCAGTGTCAAAGTTAATCACTGGCTAACGTCGCAAGGCACTCAAAAGGAAAAACCGGTTTCAGATGAAATACCTCCGCGTGTCAAAAGTTTAGTTAGCAAGGCCGGGGTCACCACAACGTACCAGCACTCTCATGCCGAACCACATTGGAGCCTACCATCGCATCCTAAGACGAAATGTTTTCCTGCTTCCAGCGCCCAAGCATATGCAGTGTACACGAGTAGTGTGCCCAACTTGGCAACTCTCACACACCCGAAGTTCTCATATCAGCCATCACATCAGCCACCGTATCAGCCATCATATCAGCCACCGTACCAACCATCGTACCAGCCGTATGCTACAGCAGCTAATGTACAGTGTCAACTGCCTCAGCAACATTTTGCCGAGTTACCTCAAGCGTCCGCCTCTGCCCTTCATCATCAACTATCAGTTCAAGCGGGGGAAATAAAATTGACCAAAAGCCAAATTGCTGCGCGTCAACTTATATCAAGGGACCTTCAGAGCTTCACCGGGGATGTTGAAGAGTGGCCGGTTTTCTTCTCTAATTTTGTTAGAAGCACTCACTTGTGCGGTTTTACGGAAGAAGAAAATCTACTACGTTTGCAAAAGTCCTTAAAAGGAGAGGCTTTGAATGCTGTAAGGAGCATCCTTATTCATCCACAATGCGTGAACCAAATAATGAAGGCGTTGCAAACCAAATTCGGGAGACCACAGGTTATAATCCAAGCAGTGCTTCGAAAGATCCAGGCGACACCACCGCCTAGCGAAGGGGACTTTGAAAGCATTGTAGATTTCTCCCTTGCAGTACAAAACTATTGTGCGACCATTGAAGCGTCGGGGCTGACGATATATCTGCAACATCCGTCGCTTTTGCAAGAATTGGAAAACAAACTACCTAGCGACATTCGGCTTAACTGGGCATCGTATAAGTATATGTTGGTAGAGTGTACTTTGCGCCACTTCAATGAGTGGTTGATGAGACTCGCTGACGCTGCTAGCTGTGTAGTTCCTCCATTGACATCCTTATCGTTGACTGAAGCGAAGCCACCTGGTAGGATTACTAAAGGTAAAGGGTTTGTGAATGCACATACACGTTTCCAGACGCCAAC
Source organism: Melanostoma mellinum (assembly GCA_914767635.1). Classification (NCBI taxonomy): domain Eukaryota; kingdom Metazoa; phylum Arthropoda; class Insecta; order Diptera; family Syrphidae; genus Melanostoma; species Melanostoma mellinum. Next base: position 48,406,779 of record OU612058.1, on the reverse strand, counting down.
TAATAACCCTGAGGAATCCTTTACGGGAGTTTGCTGTATATGCAACGGCGATTGCAGGTCTGTTGAAAATTGTAAAAAATTCTTAGGCCTTAGTCGAACGCTGAAATGGACCGCTGTACGGAAGCATAATATATGCCGGCGGTGTTTAAAGAAGCATCCCAAAGGCAAATGCAATTCAACTTTAGTATGCGGTATACACAACTGCCCCTTTAGTCACCATAAGCTTCTACACAACTACGCTAATGCTCACGCCAATGTTTCGGCTCACCAACAAAACGAATGTCAGGAGTCTCTCTTCAGGATCGTTCCAGTGACATTGTATGGTACCAACGAGGAGATCCAAACGTTCGCCTTCCTAGATGATGGATCGTCGGTCACACTTCTAGACGAAGACATCGCCAGCCAATTAAACCTGGTAGGTAAACCCCAGCCTCTGCGCCTCAAATGGACGGGCGATACATGTCGGATGGAGAACAATTCCCAGGTGGTTCAACTTAACATATCAGGAATCCAAACCGGGTCGAAGAAATACCCGTTGGCAGACGTACTTACCGTGAAGAGCCTAAGCTTGCCTAAGCAATCACTGGATTCTAAGGACCTTCAAAGCCGTTTTAAGCATCTTCGGGGAATAAACATGGAGCCCTATGAGAACGCTTCACCACGTCTGTTAATAGGACTCAACAACACAAAACTTGGATTACCCTTAGATTACAGAGAAGGAGGCCTTCACGAACCAGTCGCAACTAGAACTCGTCTCGGATGGGTGGCTCATGGGAATCTTTCGGATGGACGGACAAGCCTCAAGAGATCTGAAGCTAACAATAATTGCTTTCATGCACCTGAACGCGACAACAATAGTCTTGAACGTTTGGTAAGCGACTTTATTGTCAATCATAGCTTCGGAACATCCTATGTTGGGAGAGAACTTGTCTCGAACGAAGATCAGCGAGCGACGCACCTACTAAAAACCCACACCATTCGTACTGAGGGACTTAAGACCCATTATATGAACGTTCACGCCGAACCACGAAAAAGCGTCCTCCGCATAGAAAACTTTTCGAACTGGAACAAACTGCTGCGAAGTACGGCGTATGTCGTTCGATATAAGAATAACCTTAAACTTAAAGCAAGGGAAAAGCATCAACGAAGCTCCGGAATCCTTAAAAGAAGAGAACTGCAAGAATCATTTCAAATACTAATGAGAGAAGCGCAATGTACTGCGTACCCAGATGAGTTAGCGGATCTGATGTCCAAAAGGCCTCTAAATAAGAGAAGCCCCATCGTCAGCCTATGTCCGTATTTGGATGAGCACAACATCATTCGAGCTCAGGGCAGAATCGATCATTTCTCGGGGTCCAATGAGCATCTCAAGCGTCCAGTCATACTTCCTAGAGATCATCCAATCACCCATCTCATCATTATGAATATGCACTGTCGATTTCACCACCAAAACCACGAAACAGCTATTAACGAACTCCGCCGAATGTATCAAATCCCACGGCTTCGAACAGCGTATCAAGTCATGAGAAGAAAATGCCAGGACTGTAAGAACTCGAAAGCAGAACCATGCGAACCAATAATGGCTCAGTTACCCAAGGCGCGACTCTCGTACCCCAGACCCTTCGACGAAAATGAAGAAGCACTCACCCCAAATCACTTTCTCCTGGGATCATCGAACGGAATTAAGCCTTTAGCGGTGTTTGACGATGATGTAACGACCGTAAGGAAAGGTTGGCAAGCGTCGCAGCAGTATGCGGATCACTTCTGGAAGCGCTGGGTAAGTGAATATTTACCTACCCTCACTCGTCGTTCCAAATGGTTTACAGTAGTGAAACCAATCAAAGAAGGTGACATAGTGGTCATTGTAGACTACAACAGCCCTCGAAACTGTTGGCTGAAGGGACGTGTTATCCAAACCAAGGTTGCTGAAGACGGGCAGGTCCGAAGTGCCACAGTACTAACACGCTATGGTGTCTACTTAAGGCCTGCAGTGAAGCTGGCTGTGCTGGATGTTACCACCCCAGGAAGAGGATGAACGGTACCTGTTTGGACATACTAAGGGGGAGTGTTAGCAGAAATGACACACAGTGTAATATGGGTACTATGCCCAAACCAGGTCTATCTTCATGTATTATTGTAATCGAGTAATCGAAATAAAAGTAGTAGCCATTTTGCATTTAACTTATAATCGGCCATTGTAAATCTGTAACTTGGAATGAATAGACTTGTAAGTCAAATGGTTTTTTATAAATCTATAAAATTAATATTGATTAATATCTTTCTTGAATAAAGGTTTTAAAACTCTGCAAAAAGAACCAATCTGTTTTGAGTGGAGTTATTAGATAGTCTGACGGTTGACTAATTGCGTCAACACTAGAAGAAAATTAATTCTAGGATTACTGAGATGCGACAGAACACAGAAACGTGCCAAATAATAAATAATAGCCTATTCAGCTCGGGACTAAAACATAATTAGTTTACGATAACTTTTTTACTTTTTTTAAAGAAAAATAATGAGTCTTAAAGTTGAAATTTTCCAAGTTTTTTTTTATCTAATAAATGAAAGATTAGTAAATTTTTAACAACTAAAAGACTTTTTATATATTTCCTCAGAAGAACTCAACTCAATTCTGGTTTTGTTTAAAAATATTTTTGGTTTTTAATGATTTCTTCGACAAATAATTTAATTTAATTTATAAATCTCACTGACGATGGAAGCATTGCTTCCGCAATGTACATTTGCGGAAATGTATGAAAAGTGTTTTAATTGTTAAAAATTTACAAATCTTTCATTTATAAGAAGAGTATGAAAAAACACTGATTACTTTACCAAATTATGGCTGTAGTCTCAGGAACCTAATGTGATAGAGCAACTCTGTAACTGAGCTTGAATTCAGTACATCCAGAACCTTCAAAAATATGTATGTAAGTCTATATACTAGGCCTAGTTGCAACCTCGAAAGGAAATTATAGTCAGAAAACATATTTTTGAAGGTTCTGGATGTGCTGAATTCACGATTCACTAATTCCGTGTACTGCAACTTTTGAAGCCAAATATTTCAAAAATTTGATATAGTAAGGCCATTTTGAGACCAGATATAGATTCAGCAGATGCTGAAGAGATTAGGGACACTGTTCGTGTTCTATATCGGAATTTTCTCAAGAAAGTCATTCATAGAAAGCCTAAGGTTAAAGGTTATAGAAATATTTGAAAACATAAGTAAACATCAACAAAACTCACCACTTGAAGGTCCCAGTTCTTCAAAGGCACTTGTTGCCACAGCTGCAGTAGAGAAGAACTACTTTGCGCCTGTTGCTTTAAATTTCACAGCAAAGTAGGTTTTTGATTGTTGATTGCAAAGTGAACGCGTATCCATATAAAGACGAATCATTGATTTTTGATTTGATGGTAGAAAAACACTGATTTTGAATTAAGCACTTATTCGATTTTCATACAAAAAGACCAGGAATTTCGGAGAACGAAGAAGATTTTCACACTCACGCGTATTGGATTTAGAAAAACGAACAAGATTTTTGCAGTCAGGGACATTGAATTTCGAAACACACAGGATATTTTCTTTAAATCGCGTTGGAAGACATCACTGAGAGGATATTTAAAAGGGAAACCGCACATTTTATCACCAGACACCAGCAAATAAGAAAGATTTCGATTAGATTAGACACATTCATCTACAACGAGGAGCCTGACATGGAAGGCACAGCAGCACGGCGGCGGGCAGTGAAACCCGTCGGCAGTGAGCACAGTCGGCAGAGATAATTGTCGACATTGAGCACAGTCGGCAGTGAACACCGTCGGTAGCGATCATCGTCGGCAGCAAGCACCATCGGCAGAGATCACCGTCGACAGGGAGCAAAGTCGGCAGCGAACCAGCCAGGCCTCATTATACAAACAGGAAGGTAAACAAAACGCGCACTAGATTCTAACAAATTTAAGCTTTTACACAACAAAATGGCAAAGAAAAGATCACATTTCTTGGAACACTATTTTTATAAGACAGAGGAGTAGACATGGACATTACAGACATTTGATTTGGCTAACAACGCGCATGGGTTCCTCAGAAAGGCGAAACTACGGGCACTCTCGATGATCGCGAGGGCTTGATTAAAATAAATTGAAGCATTTAAACAACAAAATGGCAAGAAAAAAGATCACATTTCTTGGAACACTATTTCTATGAGCTTAAGGAGAAGATATGGACATTACAGACATTTGATTTAACTAACACCGGGCACGGATTCCTCACAAAGGCAAAACTATGGGCACTCACTATGACCGCGACCGTATCAATATGAAATGAAAATTGGGATCTCACCTTTAGTGCTTAGAAGGAGCTACTTTTAAGGATTAATATAGAAATGGGCTTTGTAACTACATTATGTAAATATGTAGCTGTTGGACATCTGAGGAAAAAGAATGTTGTTCGATTAATTTCTTTGACATTATAACTAGACATACTTACATATCTCATTATAACTAGGCATACTAGAATAACCTCAGCTCGATAATCGAAAAACGATTTTTCACAGTAGGTACCGGCAGTAGCGAGTGGTTTTAAATGGCAGAACACCCGGTCTTTGTTCTTTGTTGCCTTGTACAGCGATTTGAGCTAGGAAATCATAGAAAAATCTTTGCGCCGGACACGGAAGCCATTTGCAATAGATAATAGAAAACCAAATAAAAGACGACCACCACGAACGACGCGACGATTTCAAAACGAAAATCAAATAGATGCACCTTAGGTCCAAGGTTCTTATCAGAAATTACGCGATAGGGCATTTGTAATTAAAAAAAGAACACACACCGAAAAAACGAGGAACATCGAACCGAACGCGATTGAAATAAATTAGAAACACGAAAAAGTCTACTTTCTTTACCGGAAAGGATCCAAATTATCGCAACTCGCTGGAGTAAAGTGAAAGCTGGGAAATATCGATCCAGGGATTTGTTTTCAATAAATTGTACTTACTTCAGTGCACGCACATCGCACAAAGTAGCTAAGGCCTGACTCTAATATTTCTTCTTTAATTTTTCAATACATTTTATAATTTATAAGTTTAAGGGACCGACAATTCACAATTCTTTTCCAATTTCAAGACCAAATTTATCTGATTGGATTTTGGCGCTGATTTTTTCGCATACTCTCACACAAGTGGAGTTATGAGTTTGTAGTTTTAACTAATGTTTGCATGAGTTAGAGGGAGATGAATAATGAAATGTACATGGTAAATGGGTAAACGGTAAATTATCACGACTTTTCACATTCCATTCGTTTCGTATAGTTTAGTTTAAGGGTGAGATCACATTTACAGGTTAATAATTCAAATCGGCGCGTTCAAGAACGATTCAAATATCCGTTTTAAAGTTTTCTTTCCACTGCAAAAGCTGTGAAGTATAAAAATACTCCTTTTAAAACAGAAAAAAAATTAAAATATCATTGATAAGTGGCTGAAACTTACTAAAAGCATAGTGATGGTTAAATATCGGTACACGAAAATAAAGTACCAGATTGTAAGGAAACAAAATTATGCCTTCAAAGAACCGGCCCCCCTATTCTGTAACTATCGCTTCGATAAAAGCAGGCGATAAACGGTGGAAAAATGAAAATGGAACGAAATTCTACTAAATTCATACAGCCGTATTTATAATCGCATAATAAACTCCGAACAACTTTATAACACGCTTATTCATTGAATAAGTCTGAAATCGTATTTATAATCATTTTTCGTCAGTGAATAGGGGCTGAATAGCTTAAACGCAGACATGTGTGTTTTAAGCGTGTTTTAAGCGTATTTTAGCGTATAAATGTCATTTGATTTTGAGTATTGAGTTGTCATACAGTGGTTTATTTACAACTTTGAGAGTTTTAATTGTGTAATTGTATTGTAACGTGAACCCAACATTTAATACCAATTTCCTAATCGAAAACGTTCAACCGAAAAACACATCTGGGAGCACTAGTGTAAGTGTAGGAAAATTGAAGGAGAGAAAATGTTTGACAGCCAAAATAGTGTAGAGTGGAGACAATGTAGAAGTTACTGGAGAGTTCTAGAGGAAATGTCATTCGATATAAATAGCCCGCCCGAGGCAACCAGAGGGCAGTTTTTTTTATAGAGTGATAAAGTGAAGAGTAAATTGTCTACAAGTGATAGTCCAAAAGTCGAGTTGAGATCGAATAAAGTTTAGATACTGAATAAAAGTGGTTGAAATAAATTGAAAAGTGAAGTTTTATTTTTCGAACTAAGCGCACGTTACAGTATGATTCCACTTGAAAATTACAGAGTTGTTTTTGAAAAATCACAGAACGAAAATATACTTCACTTTTTCATTTTATATCCTTCTTTGAACTAAACTGTAAGGCGAACTACTTTTGTTCTCCGATTTTTTCGAAACCTATGCAACAACTTCAACTCCAATCACACAATTACATAGTGAACTCAGCACAGATTCAGGATATTAATGCTTATCCCTGTAAAGATTTAAGGCACCGTCAAGAAATATTCCGTTTTCTTTTTAGTTGATCCATTTTCCTTTAGTTTTTTTTTTTCTTTTAGTTTTAGTTTATTTAGTTAGCTTTAATTATTTTATTTGTACTTGCAGTTTTATACTTAGACCGAACACCGAAGGAAAATAAAAACAAAACAAAATTCTGTTGTCAGTTCAACCATTGAGAGACAAAAATAGAGAGTTTCCTTATGATTTTGACATAAGGGATGAAAAATTATAATGGGTGATGAAAAAGATTATAAATAAGGATTTTCTATTCACTGAATAAAGTCTGAATAGGTTCTTATTCACTGAATAACTATTATGCGTTTTAAGCGTGTAATAGCAAAATCTAATAAATACGGCTGATTGGATTTTGTTTAGTTACAGAACAGGGGCACTGGGTCTCAAAATGGCTTTATTACATCAAATTTTTGAAATATTTGGCTTTAAAAGTTGCAGTACACGAAATGGCAAATCTTCGGAAAAGCAATAATTTTTTTTTGTGATAACATATTTTTCATCTTAAGACAAAGGCTAAAAGATTACAACTGGATTTTTTCGATCTTGTAAGAGTTTAAGATCGAAAAAATCTCTGAAATGCGAGCTGTTGGGTACATTCTAAGCCCATATTTAGATTTAGCGAAGCAAAAACCTTTAAAATAGTATAGTTTGCTTTTGGAAACAGAACCACTGTTGATCAGTATTGTAACGTGCGCTTAGTTCGCAAAAATAAAACTCTACTTTTCAATTTAATTCTACCACTTTATTTACTTTCGATATACACTTTATTGAACTCAACTCGACTTTTGGACTATCACTTGTATTTACTCTTAACTTTATCACTCTATAAACAAAACTGACTTCTGGTTGCCTCGGGCGGGCTATTTATATCGAATGACACGCCATCTAGAACTCTCCAGTAACTTCTACATTGTCTCCACATTTGCTGTCTACTCTCTGTCTGTCTGTCTCTCTACACTCACACACACTGGCTTACAAGCAGCGCCTGTCATTTATACCATTCCATTAAAGTGTTGCCAGTTGTGTTTTCGGTTGAACGTTTTTTCGATTAGGAAATTGGTATAAAATGTTGGGTTCACGTTACACTGCCCCCTCCTTAGGATTGTTCGTCCCGAATAATTCCATCTGCAGCCTCGCCACTATATCGATGCAGCCTGTCACAATGAACTACTTTTAACTTGCCTCTTAGTCCTCTTTGGATGCGGTAAACCACGTCGTTAATCCTCGTGACTACAGTATAAGGACCTACCTTCCCAGTTTTGCTGAAGTTTCGGTGACAATCCCTTTTGGCGATGAGGATTATAAAGCCACACACGATCTCCTGCTTGGAATCCTGACGTTGTCGCTTTTGTGTCGTACCGTGTCTTCATCCGGTCGCTGTAGGCTTTCATCCGTTCCCTTGTTCTTTTATGGATGTCAGCGAGTCTCTCCTTGAGGTCGTCCACATACTCGTTTGTGTCCTGTGGCTCCTCTGTGGGGCATCCAAATTTAAGTTCGCTGGGCAGCCGCATGGTTTTCCCGAACAGGATGTCAGATGGTGTTTGTCCTGTCGAGCTATGTACTGCACTTCTATAGGCCATCAGGAATAGCGGTACGTGCCTATCCCAGTCTCTTTGGTAGTCGCCTACGACCTTGGTGAGGTGTTCTTTCAAGGTCCGGTTGAATCTTTCAACCATCCCATCAGATTGTGGATGAAGTGGTGTGGTTCTCGTCTTCTTAATGCCAAGTAGTCCGCACACTCCTTGGAAGATGTTTGACTCAAAGTTCCTCCCTTGGTCGGAATGGAGTTCCATAGGCACGCCAAACCTACTCACCCAGTTAAACACTATCTGGTCGACCACCGTTTTGGCCTCTTGATTTGGGATGGCATACGCCTCAGGCCACTTGCTAAAATAGTCCATTACAACCAGAATGTATTTGTTTCCAGCGTTGGTCTCTGGAAAAGGCCCAGCCACATCTACTGCAATCCTCTCAAAAGGCGATCCAACGTTGTACTGATGCATCTTACCTTGAATCTTCCTACCAGGTCCTTTGGTTGCAGCACACTTGTCACATGTTCGGCACCACTTCTCCACGTCATCTCTAGCATGTAACCAGTAGAACCGATGTCGCACCTTCTCCAGTGTTTTGTTTACCCCCAGGTGGCCTCCAGAAGGTCCGTCGTGCATCTCCTGAAGAACTTCACTGACTTTCGATTGCGGTACGATCAGCTGCATCACATATGACTTACCGTCAGCGGATTCCCATCTTCGTCTGAGGACACCTTCTTGCACATATAGTGAGTCCCACTGTGCCCAATAGGCTTTGAGAACTGGACTCCTGTCAGAAATGTCTCCCCATTCCGGTTTCTCTTCATTTTCTTTCCATGCGAGAATGGGTTCGATATCTGGATCTTCCTGTTGAGCAGTCCTCACTTCCTCATTGCTCCATCCGCTTATGGGGTCAGCTCTTAGTCGCTGAGCGGTAATGATTTCTTTGTCTTCTTGCCGCTTGCAATGCTTGCAATCCACTTTGCAAGGTCTTCGTGATAATGCATCGGCGTTTGAGTGCAGCTTTCCTCTGCGGTGTTGGATCTGGTAGTCATAGGTCTGCAATCTTTCTATCCACCTTGCGACTTGACCTTCTGGATTTTTGAAGTTCAACAGCCAGCTCAGAGCACCGTGGTCTGTCCGCAGAAGGAATTTCTGTCCATAGATGTACTTATGGAAGTGCTTTGTTGCCAAGATAAGAGCTAGCAGCTCCCTTCTGGTCACGCAGTAGTTCCTTTCGGGTTTCGATAGGACCTTGCTGTAGTATGCCACCACTTTCTCTTCGCCATCATGCACTTGGGATAGTACCGCCCCGATTCCAACGTTGCTTGCATCTGCGTCGACGATGAATGTTTTGCCAGGTGTTGGATGTGCCAGCACTGGAGCGTTACAGAGGCGGTATTTGAGTTCCTGGAAAGATTTCTCACACTCACCTGACCATTTAAACTGCTTCCCCTTTTCGGTGAGCTGATGCAAACTCTTTGCAACTCCAGCGAAGTTCTTAACGAAACGTCGGTAATATGTGGCAAGTCCCAGAAAGCTTCGGAGTTGATGTTTGTCCTGTGGTGTTGGCCAATTTTTGACGGAGTCAACTTTTTCAGGATCAGTCTTTACTCCTTGGGATGAGATGATGTGTCCCAAATACTTGACTTCGGTTTTGAAAAGTGCACATTTTTCTGGATTCAGTTTAAGGTTAGCCTCTCGAAGTCTCTGAAACACGGCTTTAAGGTTCTTACAATGTTGGTCAAATGTTTTCCCGTAAACAATGACATCGTCCAAGTAGACTAGGCAAGCTTTCCACGTCAGTCCTTGAAGAACACACTCCATCAAACGCTCGAATGTTGCCGGAGCGTTGCATAGCCCAAACGGCATAACCTTAAACTGCCAGAGCCCATTACCTGTAGAAAATGCCGTCTTTTCCCGATCATCAGGGTGGATGTCAACTTGCCAATATCCACTCTTCAAGTCCAGCGTCGAGAACCACTGGGCTCCCTCCATGGCATCCAGGGTATCACTGATTCTGGGCAGGGGATAGCTGTCCTTTTTAGTCACATCATTCAGCCTTCGGTAGTCCACACAAAAACGAGTGCTTCCATCTTTCTTTTTCACTAGCACCACTGGTGACGCCCAAGGACTTTTGGAATTTTCGATAAGACCATCCTTCTTCATTGCTGTTATCATTTCCTCAACCTCACCTTGTTTGGCCAGTGGAAGGCGTCTTGCGGGTTGACGAATCGGTCTTGCATCTCCTGTGTTGATGCGATGCTGCACCAACTGTGTCCTACCATATTGTCCCTTTTTCGATGCGAAGATGTCAGTGTACTCTTGTAGGAGATTTTCAGCCATCCTTGTTTTTTGGTGATCAAGGTTGGATGAACTCAGTATCTTAGCTCTGATGGTTATGAGCTCCTCCGGAGTTAACGTTTTTCTCGGGGCCTCGTCCGTGATCTTCGTAATTGCTGCAACCGATTCGCAACGTCCAACGACTTCTCCTTTCTTCAACTTTACATCGTACGGTCTGGTGTTCAGTAATCGTACGGGGACCATTTTGTTTTTCGGTGCTACCAGTGTTTTCCCAATGATGACGCTTTGGGAGGAACACTCTGGGTCTGGTTCCACCATGAGGTATCGAAGGCTTCCAAACTCACCTTCCAGTTTTGTCCAAACGAACACTTCAGAAGAAGGAGGCAGAATCAGATCTTCCGTGATGACAGTTCTCAGTGTTGACGTATTTTCATTCGAATAGGTCATTGGAATTTCTTTATTTTGGTATTTCAAAACTTGATTACCGATATCCAAAATAACTCCGTGCTGTTTCATAAAGTCGATTCCAATGATGCACTCGTCACATATATCTGCCACCAGGAATTGATGAGTAAACACTAGATCGGCCAGTCGGATCTTGAGACACACTTCTCCATATACTCTTGCTGCTTCTCCCGTTGCGGTTCTTAGACGGTAGCTATTGGTGTTATGGAGCCACGTCATCTTTACCAGGTCTCGACGTACTATGGATGCTGTGGCACCGGTGTCAATGGTAGCCACATGTTTGTTCCCGTTAATAGTAGTCTCCACAGTCAGACTTTTGTTGTCGCGTTTGGTCTGGGAGACCTGGATGGTGGTTTTGGGGCCATCGATACAAGAAACCAGCCTCTGCCCCTCGAAGTTGGTTCTTACTCGTTTCCCTGATGGGAAACGGGCTGATAGGCAACGCTGGTGTTGTTGTTACCTTGCTCTGGGTTGGATCTCTTGCTTCCACAATGTTGACAACTGGCTTTGTTTGGTGGTAGTCGGCATTGACGCTGTAAGTGCCCGGTCTTGTTGCAGTTCCAACATCTTGCTAGTCCGCTCCGGTTCTTTTGTATTTCAGCTCTTTGGCACGAGCATTCTTCGACTATGGCCTCTCTAAGTCGATGTACTCCCTGAGAAGCCTGTTCTGCTGCTTCAATTGTCAATGCGAATGCTAAAGTCTCGGAAAGAGTACGTGTTCTAGCAGTTCGCACAGACCTCTGAAGATGTATATCGGAAATGGCACGAACGAAGGACTCAACAGCGAGCTGGTTGATGATTTCTTCTCCAGCATCCGGGTATGCCAGGTGAACCAGTCTTTCGACGTCTGCTTGGAGCTGCTGTAGACTTTCACCCCTTTTTTGGACTCTGTTATTGAGTTGGACTCGGAAGACTTCTTTCAAGTGGCTGTCTCCAAAGCGTTTATCTATAGCTGCCACGAGAGAACTGAAATCGCCGCTCTTACCAGCTGGAACTGTTTGAAGTAATTCAGCTGCTGGTCCTCTAAGAGCAAGAGTCAGTGCAATGTACTTGTCTTCGTCATCCCAGCCATTTGTTGTCGCGGCTGCCTCAAATTGTCTCTTGTAGACTGGCCAAGAAGACTGTCCATCAAATGTTGGGGGTTTCATCTCCTTTTTCTTTGCATACTCCCCAGCAGACTCTCGAATTTTTATTTTCCGGATCTGGTCCAATTCCTTGGTCAGAACAGAGAACTGTTTGTCACATCGGGTTTCTACGATTTCGAAACGATTCTCTACAACAGAAAGCTGTTTCTCCACACCTTCAACGCGTTCGTCTAGGGCACAAACATTTTTCTCAATGTTACCCAATTTACCTTCAAGAATGTTTTTCTGACCTTCCAAAACATTCTGTTGCGCCTCAAGTCTTTCGAGAATATTCTGTTGTTCCTTCTTTTGCTCGTTTCGTTGCTCTTCAATCAGCTTCTTTTGTTCGTTTCGTTGTGCTTCCAGTTGTTCGAGAACATTCTGCTGTTCCTTCTTTTGCTCGTTTCGTTGTGCTTCAAGTTGTTCCAGAACATTCTGCTGTTCCTTCTTTTGCTCATTTCGTTGCTCTTCCAGCTTCTTTTGTTGTACTTCGAGTCGTTCGAGAACATTCTGCTGTTCTTTCTTTTGCTCGTTTCGTTGTTCTAACAAAAGTTTCATCATACTAGAAAAATCTACACTTTCACTTACTTCCTCTTCTTCCACTTCTGTTAAAACAAAAGTGTTTACGTCTTCCCCTTGCTGTTCCAAATAGTTACGCAAGCGCAGGACGAGCTCATTTTTCGATCCCGCTCTAGAAAGATTTCGCTTACCTAACTCACTTTTAAGCTCAATGCAGTTGAGCTCTTCTAACAACTTACCCATTTTCACTGTATATAATTATTATTATTATTTTTCTTTTTACTTTTTTTTTTTTTTTACACTTTATTAGTCAAATAAGTTTTATTTACACTTCTGACACCAATGTAACGTGCGCTTAGTTCGCAAAAATAAAACTCTACTTTTCAATTTAATTCTACCACTTTATTTACTTTCGATATACACTTTATTGAACTCAACTCGACTTTTGGACTATCACTTGTATTTACTCTTAACTTTATCACTCTATAAACAAAACTGACTTCTGGTTGCCTCGGGCGGGCTATTTATATCGAATGACACGCCATCTAGAACTCTCCAGTAACTTCTACATTGTCTCCACATTTGCTGTCTACTCTCTGTCTGTCTGTCTCTCTACACTCACACACACTGGCTTACAAGCAGCGCCTGTCATTTATACCATTCCATTAAAGTGTTGCCAGTTGTGTTTTCGGTTGAACGTTTTTTCGATTAGGAAATTGGTATAAAATGTTGGGTTCACGTTACAGTATTAACAACTTTTCTCTATAAGCGCAGTTATCGCTTCGTTGATTCGACGAATGGTTGCTTTTGACGTACTAAAAAATATGGTTACCTTTCTTGGGTTAAAATTCTCCACTGACAAATCTGAAAATATTGATAAATTAATATTCAATTTTTGATTGATTGATTTCAAACCAACCTACAATAGGGTTCCCGGTCGAATTTAGTTTGTAGGTAAAACGGCACTTATTATTATTATTATTATTATTATTATTTATTATCTTTATTGTTTTTTTTTCGAAAGAATGAAATGAAATGACTGTAATCTTGTTCTCTTTCCTTGCTACCCCAATAGACATGGTCAATACCTTAGAGGAATAAAGAACAACAGGGAAAACCATTACTTCTCTTGCCCTGCAACTTCCATTCGTTTGTTTTTGTAGCACGAGATCAAACCAATTTCGAAATCAGAAAATAAAGTGGTGTTTGTGAAAATAGTTCGAGGGCAGATGCCGTGGTGTGTGTGTGGTTTTCCCTCCTGTTCTTTATTCCTCTATGGTCAATACCAATAACTTAGGGTGGTATTCACCAAGAAATCTTAAACTAAGTGCCTCATAAACCTATTCACCGACCACTATTAGTGCAGATTTATGAGCGCTCATAATACTTAAGAGTGGTCGCTACCACTCTTAAGTTATGAGCGGTTGTTGTTTTAAATAACTTCGAAAATTCGAAATTTACTGACGCTGTCATTTGTGGTTGTAATTCAAAAATCATAAATAACTGTTGCAAAAAATAAGAAATTCGAATTATGGTTTGCAATACAGAGAATGAATTAATTTTACGCTCTACCATTTCTTTAATTTCCGATAATTTTTTCTGTTTTTGACTGATTTTGACAATTGACACTGAAATTTTCGAAGTAGTTCGAAAAGTGTGCGTTCAGAGACTCAAAAACCTTATTTTTCGAATATTCGAATTAGCTTAGACTAGACCCTATTATTGCTTGGTGAATAGCACATCTAAATTTAAAACTAAGAGCCTCTTAGCTTTAAGAACGCTCTTAAGATTGTTTGGTGAATACCACCCTTAATGTCACAGAGAAGAAAACTCCAGCTTTCGCACAAAGTTTCAACAAATCGATCATTGTGAATTTCAGTACAGTAATCAGTGCCCCTGTTCTGTAACTATCACCTTGGCGATAAACGGTGGAAAATGGAACGAAATTCTATGAATTTAGTAGGATTTCGTTCCATTTTCCACCGTTTATTGCCTGCTTTTATCGAGGCGATAGTTACAGAACAGGGGCACAGTTCCCCTGTTCTGTAACTATCGCTTTGGCGATAAACGGTGTAAAATGGAACGAAATTCTATAAATTTAGTAGGATTTCGTTTCATTTTCCACCGTTTATCGACTGCTTTTATCGAAGCGATAGTTACAGAACAGGGGCACAGGTCTTTGAGAACACAATTTTCTTTCATTACGATCTGATATTTTATTTTCGTGTACTCCCAGGGCTCTTGTATTTAGTTTAGTGAATTCAGCCACTTAGCAGCCAGTTTCAAAAGAGATCTTTTTATACTTTAAAGCTTTTACAATTTAAAGCAATTTTTAAAATGATATTTGAATCGTTCTTGAACGCGCCGATTTGAATTATTAACCTGTAAATGTGATCTCACCCTTAAACTAAACTATACGAAACGAATGGAATGTGAAAAGTCGTGATAATTTACCGTTTACCCATTTACCATGTACATTTCATTATTCATCTCCCTCTAACTCATGCAAACATTAGTTACAATTACAAACTCATAACTCCACTTGTGTGAGAGTATGCGAAAAAATCAGCGCCAAAATCCAATCAGATAAATTTGGTCTTGAAATTGGAAAAGAATTGTGAATTGTCAGTCCCTTAAACTTATAAATTATAAAATGTATTGAAAAATTAAAGAAGAAATATTAGAGTCAGGCCTTAGCTATTTTGTGCGATGTGCGTGCACTGAAGTATGTACAATTTATATTGAAAACAAATGCCTGGATCGATATTTCCTTTACTCCAGCGAGTTGCGATAATTTGGATCCTTTCCGGTAAAGAAAGTAGACTTTTTCGTGTTTCTAATTTATTTCAATCGCGTTCGGTTCGATGTTCCTCGTTTTTTCGGTGTGTGTTCTTTTTTTAATTACAAATGCCCTATCGCGTAATTTCTGATAAGAACCTAGGACCTAAGGTGCATCTATTTGGTTTTCATTTTGAAATCGTCGCGTCGTTCGTGGTGGTCGTCTTATTTGGTTTTCTATTATCTATTGCAAATGGCTTCCGTGTCCGGCGCAAAGATTTTTCTATGATTTCCTAGCTCAAATCGCTGTACAAGGCAACAAAGAACAAAGACCGGGTGTTCTGCCATTTAAAACCACTCGCTACTGCCGGTACCTACTGTGAAAAATCGTTTTTCGATTATCGAGCTGAGGTTATTCTAGTATGCCTAGTTATAATGAGATATGTAAGTATGTCTAGTTATAATGTCAAAGAAATTAATCGAACAACATTCTTTTTCCTCAGATGTCCAACAGCTACATATTTACATAATGTAGTTACAAAGCCCATTTCTATATTAATCCTTAAAAGTAGCTCCTTCTAAGCACTAAAGGTGAGATCCCAATTTTCTTCATATTGATACGGTCGCGGTCATAGTGAGTGCCCATAGTTTTGCCTTTCTGACGAATCCGTGCCCGGTGTTAGTCAAATCAAATGTCTGTAATGTCCATATCTTCTCCTCCACCTCATGGAAATAGTGTTCCAAGAAATGTGATCTTTTTTCTTGCCATTTTGTTGTTTAAATGCTTCAATTTATTTTAATCAAGCCCTCGCGGTCGTCGAGAGTGTCCGTAGTTTCGCCTTTCTAAGGAATCCGTGCGCGTTGTTAGTCAAATCAAATGTCTGTAATGTCCATGTCTACTCCTCTGTCTTATAAAAATAGTGTTCCAAGAAATGTGATCTTTTCTTTGCCATTTTGTTGTGTAAAAGCTTAAATTTGTTAGAATCAAGTGCGCGTTTTGTTTACCTTCCTGTTTGTATAATGAGGCCTGGCTCGCTCGCTGCCGACGCCAACAGTGCTCACTGCCGACGGTGATCTCTGCCGATGGTGCTCGCTGCCGACGATGATCGCAACCGACGGTGTTCACTGCCGACGGTGATCTCTGCCGATGGTTCTCGCTGCCGACGATGATCGCTACCGACGGTTTTCACTGCCCGCCGTGCTGCTGTGCCTTCCATGTCAGGCTCCTCGTTGTAGATGAATGTGTCTAATCTAATCTTTCTTATTTGCTGGTGTCTGGTGATAAAATGTGCGGTTTCCCTTTTAAATATCCTCAGTGTTGTCTTCCAACGCGATTTAAAGAAAATATCCTGTGTGTTTCGAAATTCAATGTCCCTGAGTGCAAAAATCTTGTTCGTTTTTCTAAATCCAATACGCGTGAGTGTAAAAATCTTCTTCGTTCTCCGAAATTCCTGGTCTTTTTGTATGAAAATCGAATAAGTGCTTAATTCAAAATCAGTGTTTTTCTACCATCAAATCAAAAATCAGTAATTCGTCTTTATATGGATACGCGTTCACTTTGCAATCAACAATCAAAAACCTACTTTGCTGTCAAATTGAAAGCAACAGGCGCAAAGTAGTTCTTCTCTACTGCAGCTGTGGCAACAAGTGCCTTTGAAGAACTGGGACCTTCAAGTGGTGAGTTTTGTTTATGTTTACTTATGTTTTCAAATATTTGTATAACCTTTAACCTTAGGCTTTCTATAAATGACTTTCTTGAGAAAATTCCGATATAGAACACGAACAGTGTCCCTAATCTCTTCACGCGAGGCTACGCCCATTCCTTTTAATGCTTTGTCAGGTCTCTTTTCAGCCGAGATCTTCGCCACACCTTAGTGAATTTTTTTCTTTTACCTACATAGGAATTCTAAAACCCAATCACATTAGTCTTAACTTAAGTTTTTGTTAAATTTAACGACTACATCTCTTCAGGAAAGTAACAAACTTAAATGTTCGAGCTGATTGCGGTGTTTCTTCTCGGAGTAGCTGTTGTCAGTTGTTTCTTATAAACAGGCAAATGTTGTTTCTGTTCGATATTATCGATATTCTTTTATAATCACATTAGCTTATTCCTTTCAGCAAGAACTTTAACCTTCGGATAACACTGAACGTCTGTAACGCCAATGAATGATTCAGACAAAACTTTTTATTTAGGGGACTTCCTTTCCCAACTTTATTGATATTTCTAAGCTACTTCAACTGATGTAGGTAGTGTGTCACGCAACAGACAAACAGAAGTCTTTAAGAAAAACAAAACAGGCGACCAACAAGTTTTAGAAAAAACCATTTTCTACCGCGAGTCCGTAAATGTTTATAATCAAAGTCTCGTTTCCCCCTATGCACGACACTGATGTAGGTGTGTGGTGGTGTATTCCAAACACAATATCCTTCACAGATTCCATATTTTCCTTTTTATTGTCCTTCGCCGAGGCTTATTCATCCCGAATCAGAGTTCGGAGGTCATGTTTGTGTTGTACAGAAAAACGTGCCAATAAAAATCAATACCTAGGCTAGGTATCTATCTAACTACCTACCTATACGCCTACCTTGTTTTGCCCAAAAGCCGGTGGGATAACCGTTGCTAATACAAAAGGTAAACATCATTACCTGCTGCTATATCTTAAATCTATACCTTATTACATCAGTGTTCTGGAGCTCACTCCTAAACTAAGCCAAATCCTTCAA
Source organism: Melanostoma mellinum (assembly GCA_914767635.1). NCBI lineage: Eukaryota > Metazoa > Arthropoda > Insecta > Diptera > Syrphidae > Melanostoma > Melanostoma mellinum. The sequence continues at coordinate 48,388,807 of OU612058.1, read as the reverse complement.
AATGCTCGTATTTATTTTCCATAAAATGTTCGCAACGGCATGGCATACGCTGAAATAAATGTTCTCTACGACGCCGCCGACGACAACGACAACAACACTACAACCAATTCCTATATCATTTTCGAGAGTCTCTCTTTCTTCAGGTTTTGGTTTACAAGAAAAGAAGAAAAAACTGTATAAATAAAAAGCCCTGCAACATCCTTGCTCTGTAAGTAAATCTAAATCCCTTTTCGCCTTTCGGCCAAAGAAGCAAATGAATGGAAATCTTAGCTTCTGAGAAAGTTTTGGTGCGATTTTTCTTTTATTTCCTGTGTTCTTCGAGGACAACAATTTCTTTCTTTTTGATTTTCTTTTTTTTTTAATAAAAAAAGGAAGAAGCCAACGAAATTGCGAAATAGTCAACTTGAATAAATTACCATCGCACCTGAGGCTTCCCAAATGGCTTCGCATCCATACAACAGTTAGGTGTGTGTAGGTAGATAGATACTTACTTATATATTCCTTCGAACACACACACAGTAAATCCATCTGGCAGATATTCCGCCCTGCCTCACTCTATTCCCAATAGGCCAGGGGAAACTTGGTAATCTGTAACACCATTTTCTACCTGTTCGTTCATGAACTAAACGGAAATTTCAAATATCGCCTCACTTATTTGCAGAGCAACTTCATTCCACGGATCGATGGGTAACCACTGCATCAATAGTTACCCTTTCCATCCAGACCCAAATAACTACATACAAAACCGGTAGTCGGTTGTACACCATAGGGGCGATTGGGTTTGGAAGGGCGGTAATGCATCGGTGTATACACTATACACAGGAAGATTTAGGAAGAGCATGAAAGACAAACTTTATTGAGTGAAATAATGTTATAGACGTTCGCAAAGAGATGAATTGGATGTTTGGTTCCTCTACTCGTATACTCTCTAACCCAGCTAACAAGTGCAAGGAAATTTGTGTGTCGACTGTCGAGAGATATTTATCTTTGAAACTTCGAAGAGATGTTAAAGAAGAGTATACGGAATTCTAAATAATTCAAACGACTACCTACTCAAGGTGCATGTGTGGGTGTGTGTGTGGGGAGGTGTTAACTTGGGCTTCCAACTTTGTACAGTCGTAAAGTATTGAACAGAGAGGCAAGGTCAGCTGTTTTATAAAAAATCGTTTTCAATTTTATTTACCTGCTTCCTGCAACTTATTTAATTGCCATGAAAAGAAAAAGAGGGATTACCTATTTCTGGAAGGGCAATCACTTTCAGTAGTCAGTTTCATCGAGCATCAGTTGCATGTAAGAAGATTTTTGTCTAGGTTTGGGTATTGTGCTGACCTAATTCTGGTGTTGGGCGTTTTATCGGTATGTTTTGGAATTTTGAGGCAAAATTACATTCACAAGATCGTAAAAAACTTTGTTGCTACAAGCTACACCCGCTCTTCGGTGAACCTTCCCCTATATAACTCAGTTTGTAATGAAAAATATGAAAGGTACTGGCACTTGACAAAAGTTGTGATAAGTCAAGTCTTAGAAAATGTGACAGGAAATATTTTGACTTTTTCTGTTATGTGAAGTTTCTCCTAAAGTTAGTTGGTCAAACAATTTTTTATGAGACATTTTATATCGTAAGAAAACATTAAATCCATTGCATAGTTAAGGGGCTTGAAATTCTGGACAGTTGATAAAATTCAGGGTTTCCTAAAATTATGCAGCAAATTTTGCCACATATTGTGAACGTATAAGAAAAAGAGTACCTAGTGTACTTTTCGTGAAAATGAGGGGTGGACTCAATAAACTAGTACCTAGAGCATCATCTTCTGAACACATTTTCTTCACCTAAAGGGCCAATGATCAACCGTAGTATTTTTCTTTCGAAACGATTTATGATATCCTTTGATTCAGGTGTGGTCTATTTGTGTGCGTTGCGTAGGAGGACTGGGATGATCAAGGTCTTATAAAGGATTACCTTGGTTTTTCTGGAGAGGGGTTTGCTTCTCAATTGCCTTCTTAACCCAAAGAAGCAACGGTTGGCAAGAGCTAATATACGTTTGATATCCGCACTGATATTATTGGTGATATCGTGTTCAGAGCAGATCCTAGGTAGAAGAAGTCCTGTACTACCTCGAAGTTATGCCTGTATTGTGACGTTTTCTCCAAACTCATCCTGCAAAGTCGTACGAGTTTTGCAGGAATGCCAAAACTAGACATGGCTCTGTACAGCTCGTCTTTGTAAAAATTTGTGTTTTTCCAAGAATTGCCGTAATGTGAAAATTGGGTCTATTGGTAACTTTTCTGGTCTAAAACCACATTGATAAGGACATATCAAGTTGTTGACGTGGGGTTTCAGACGTTCACATATTACAGCAGACAAGATCTTATAAGCGACGTTAAGGAGGCTTATCCCTCTATAATTGGCGCAGTTGTGAGGGTCTCCTTTCTTTAGGATCGGGCATACGATACTGAGGTTCCATTCATCGGGCATGCTTTCTTCCGACCATATCAAGCAGATCAGCTGGTGCATGCTTCTTTCCAACTGATCTCCAGCTGCCTTGAAAAATTCGGCTTCAAGGCCATCTGCACCTGCAGTCTTATTTGATTTAAGTTTGCATATAGCAAGCTTAACTTCTTCTAGGTCGGTAGGACGGCATTCTTGATCATCGTCCAAGCTGAATGGGGCAATCTGCCTGACAGCGGAATTTGTGTCCTCATCGCCGTTAAGTAGTCTGCAGAAATGATCTTTCCAGATCCTCAGTAGCGACTGTGACTCTATAACTATGTTTCCCTGCTGGCCTTTACAGGCTTGAGTTCGGGGTTTGCCACCCTGGCAGGATCTTTTTACCTTTTGGTAAAACTTCCGAATCTCGTTCCTGTCATGGCACCTCTCTATTTCCTCAAACGAGCGCTTCTCATGCTGCTTCTTTTTCTTTTTGAGAAGACGGTGTTCTTCCCTTCTTTTCTCCTTGTAAATCTCGTTATACTGATCGTAAGCAGCCCTCGTTCGTTTTTGCATCAGCATTTGTCGTGTTTTTTGCTTGGCTGCATTTACCTGCCTGCTTTCTTCATCGAACCATGGTTTTCTTTTTTGAGGGCCGAGTGAAACCCAGAACCTCACCTTCTTGGCATTGCTGCCACTGGTCTTCAATGCTTAATGCTGACGGAATGGGATTCAAGGATAATTGAAGGGAAACTCGATTGGAAAAGACATTGGCAATCTCTTGCGATTGTAGCTTTCCGACGTCATATCTCTTCACAACGTTAGTTCGTGCAGGTCGTGAACAAGATATCCTAATTCGTACCTTGGCTACAACAAGGTAGTGTTCCGAGACAAAGTTGGCCCCTTGTAAAGTTCGGACATCTAACACTCGGGAAGAGTGCCTTGCGTCAATCGCAACATGGTCAATTTGATTGACGGTAGATTGATCTGGGGATCGGCATGTACCTTTATGAATTTTGAGATGCGGGAAGCGTGTACTACTTACAACAAGTATAAGCCCCGCAGCAAAATCGATTAGTCCGTTTTCATAGGTTTTGTGATGGAGGCTATGCCTATCGATTGCATTTCCAAAGATGCCCTCCTTCCCTAGTTTTGCGTTGAAATCGCTAAGAACGATTTTCACATCGTGTCTAGGGCACTGCTCATATGTTTCTCCGAGGAGCTCGTAGAAACAATCTTTTGAATTGTTGTCTTTCTCTTCTGTGGGGCGCGGGCGCATATTAGGCTAATGTTGGCGAATTTGGCCCTGATGCGGATAATCATTATACGCTCATCAACTGGATTTTGTCTTATAACTTTTTCCCTGAGTCTACCTCTAATGACAAATCCGCACCCAAATAAGCGCTGTTTCTGTTGTCTGTAGCAGTCGCCATAGTATATGTCACAGTTTTTCATCTTCTTTACGACCGGCCTATTCCATGCCGTTAGTCGGATGATGGTGTTGTTTTCTTTGCTGAACTCCAGGGCGTCCGATAATTCTCCTGCTAAAGGAAATCCATTAAGGATCTTATTCTTAGATCCAGACTTTGTCTTTTTAGTTCAGGAAGTACGAGAAAACAAATAGATTTTGCAACTCAGTGCGTGGCCGTGCCCTAAGAGAACAACTGTCTTCAAAATAGCTACTCAAAGTTCACTAACGAAGCTCCATTACAGCTTTTTTCCGGTGACAGCATTACTCTACAGAAATGGCGACTGTATTGTAAAGGCTTTTTCTATGAACAGTTTCCTCAAAAGAACTTTCCCATGCAGAGCTGAACCTAACTTAATCGAAGTATAGACTCAAAGAAGTTAGTGAGACGCTGAGGAACTACAAGAAGGCGAACAGGTAGTGAGTGATTAAGGATACCATATGATTTTGAAAGAAAATTATGGACGTTGCGCTCTCATCTTCATGTCTGCCTGGTACTGGAGTTCAAGGTTCAAATCCGAGACACATTCAATTGTTTGTCATGAGTATTGTCTTAAGAGAGAGTCAAAAAAATAGCGCTGTCACACTGAAGGCATGGCCACGTAATGACCGCAGAATTGAAACAAAGTTGAGAATTCATTAGTTTTCTATTTTGTTCTAGTGTTTTTTTTTGCTTTGCCGCTCTGTACGTGGCCGTGGCTTACACCGTTCCGAATCTGCATGAAATTGCAATTTCTTGAAATGCTTTAACCTTTGAGACTCCCCGAGTTTTGTTGTGACACTCTTTTTCCGTTTGTTTGGTTAAAGAGTTGTTAAGTTAAGCTGTAGAAGCAATGAAGGAACAGTGAAATTCTTCTAAAATTCGAATAAGGGATATTCCGCGTAGCCATGAATGACGGTTAGCTTTCGAAGAAGGTAACTGAAGAATTTTGAGCGGAAGGATATGTAGTTTTTCATCAATGAAGCGACTCAACTGCTCTAAAGTCCTTGACAAACTGGCGAAAAAACTTCAGTGTGAAGAGACGATCCTATTCCGCGGTTCACTATGTCCTACAACGTAAAGAATGTACGAAACTTAGTTGACGTAAGCTGACTTCATATTCCGTCAGGCCCTTCGTCGAACTAGAAGTACCAGCGTTCTTAGATTCATATAAAAAATACCAGCTTGTAAACAATTGAGGACGACTTTCTCTGCTAGCAATGCTATGTTCAAAAAGAGACATACAAATCAAAAATCACTTCCCATGTACTGATTGATAGTCATGTTTTTTCTTCGTCAATTAAGCAAACCCCCGTCCAGCGTTATCTCTCGTCGCCGTAATTATTTTCATTAAAACAAACAAATTTCAAGCTCAATAAAACAGCGGCTCATTTATACACAAAAACACTTGAAATAAGCAAATAAATCAATTCCAAGTACAGGTAATGTCATCGATATATTTTACTTTCGTCAGATATATCTCGGTACGTTTACCTGCCTTCCGTACAAACATTTTCTTGGTTTCGAGCGTACCATATCAAATTTAATGTCGTGGAAAAAAAGTAAACAAGTCAATTAATGTGATTTACTCTGTCAACTGTAAAGTACGCCATATAAATCGCCTATGATGCCAACCCCCTCATCCCCCACCAGTCGTCGTGTATATAACTCAAGTGGACGTGTATATAATTCAAGGAACTTCAACTACCATCATAAGCATTGATGATCCATTTAAATTCAATTACCGGAGCAATTGATCGAAAAAAGTCTTTAAAATTGAATTATTCTTCGCAAGTGAAAATTATCACAGCAGCCAATGGAAGAGGTGTGGGGAGTTGGTGGGAGTGGAAGTGGGTGTTGGCTGTTGGGAGAAGGTTGTTGCTGAAGGAAGAGTGCAAAAAGAAAGAATAGCATTCCACTTGGAGAGTATTTAATTAAATAAATGCCTGCCAACTGACAGATGAACTGCGAGCTGAGCACTGAAACAACATTACGTTCTCCCTCAGAACCCCATCCCCACCAGCCTTCTCTTGAAGCCCTGAATAATGTACAGGACTTTTTATTTTGCTTGACTCTAATGAGTGCCTGGAGAGCTTATGTTACTAACTATGCACGCCGCTGTGTTCTTGCTGATGGAAGCCCTCCATCTGGAACACTTCTTGTGCACAGCACTTCCGAATTATTATCAAAAATTCTCTCGCTTTGGAGGAAAAAAAACAACAACAACAAAAACAACATCTTTCGCTAAAAATGTATGGTAATTTGTGAGAGAAAAATGAAATAAAAAAAAAACAAAGAAATTCTCGAAGCGGGAGAAGTGTTTTCAATGTTCCTGTGCTGTCGTGTGGAAAAGTTTTATACTTTACTTACTTTCATCTTGCCTGGAAGAAGACGTGTGGTAGTGGGTGTAGCGTGTGTGGCGTGTGCGTTTGTTTCAAACTCAACGCACATGTGACTTTTTATAATTCCCTACTTTCAGTGTCTGATGTGATTGACGCCATAGAGGATTTTTGCCAACTTGGGATTTCTCCAACACGCCTGAGCTTGCAAATATTTTAAACCAAATTATCCAATTTGTTGGGTTTGTTGACCTGAAAATTTTATGAGATTCTAACGTTAGATAGGTTCTTTTATCAGCATAGATGTTGGCTTTTCATCATATTGGTTTAGGCTCCATGGGAAATATAAATTCAACAAAAGGACACTCCGAATTCATTGTCGCTGTGATGTTTTCATTAGGCCTATACTTACATTCTCTGGCAGCTTAGGGGACTTAATTTGGCTTCATGGGGATGTTGATGTTGAAAATGCTCAGAAAATTGATGCAAGTGTTAGTACAATTTGGTTACACCTATGGAACTGTGTTTTCAGTTGCCCTTTCGGAGTTATTCTTATCAGATCTTTGATATTGATCTTTGGTTCTTGATTTTGGAGAGAAAATAGTCTTGTTATTACCATTACTAGACTATATTCAATGAAGTTATCTAAACCAGCGCTCATTGTCAGAGTCTTTTGGGGACAAATGCTAAGAATGTTATTTTGACGAAACCTCAGAGTTTTAAAGCTGTCAATAAATGGCGGCTTTAGTAATTCTAGTTCAGTCACTATTATGTAACTAAGTTAAATTCTGCGCTGATCTTCAAATTCAGAACTGGTTCCTTCATCTACTTTTCTACTTCCCTATCGATTTTGACTCTTCAGAGTGATGAGCTCATTTCAGCAGAACGCGTAAGTAGACAAAATGTACAAATTGTAATAATTAAATTCGTGGTTCAATCTTTTCAGTTCGGTTGAGTGTTAAGTTGAACTGAACATTGAACTATATTTGAATGCAGTGTTTACACATTCAGTGCCCGCGTAGTACTTTTCTATTTTAAAAGAAGCATTTGTTTTGTCTTTTCTCTCTTCCGACCTAAAACAAAACTTAAATTTTCGTTCTCGGATAGGGAAAAACTTTTGAAACATTTCTAACGGAATCCTCAATAATTACAGTGTAATTTTTGACAACGCGTGACTAACGCATTTCAAGGCCTACAATTTGATTGAGATTCCGAACAAATAAGTGTGAAAGTGCTTTTAGTGGCTGTGTAATTACTCTCGCAGGACTTGACAATTCCTCGCGACAGGCGATACTGTTGAAAAACATTTCTATAGGCCCTTTTAGCTACCTACGGCGTCCCTCAGGGTAGCCATTTAGGTTCACTTCTTTCCATTCTTACTAATGACCTCGAATTGGTCATTCAGCACTCCATTATTTCACTGTACGAAATTTAACAAGATCATTTTTCAACTTACCGATTCTTTCTGTTTTCAACAGGACCTCGGCAACTATTCTATCTAGTGCGTTAAAATCTCTTGTACCAATACCCTCATCGAATGTAACATGGTCCAAATGAGCCTATCTCCCGAATTCTGATTAATGTTAATTTGAGTTTTAATTGCTTTGACTTCAACCTCAGTACCCTTTTGTTGAAACCCTTCCTCCTTTAAATCGCCCTCCTCGTTAGTGTTTCTTAGTTTTTAAGCTGGACTAAGCTATACATATAAGCCGAATAAAAAGAAGTTTTGCACCAAATTAATAAATTTCACAAAACAACAATTTTATACCGATTCCGAACGCCGAAATTAGAAAGCGCATGGAATGTGTAAAAACACTTTTTTCTAGGGTTTTATTACTTATTTATTTATTCTAATAATTTACAAATAAATTTATAAATTATAATTTTAGCTAAGCCGTTTTTTGAATCATTTAGTTTTATAAAAACTTAAACTTAAACTAAGACTTACACGATCTTTCAACAATTTATTATATTATGTTTATGTCTTATTAGAATTTATATTTTTAATCAAATTTATTTTGCTAGTCGAATCAAAATAGTAATATTTTTTTAAATTTCCGCTTTCCAAAGCACTCGCCCGTTTCGAGGTACCTTCATATTTAGAACCGCATAAGTATTGTAAAGATTAAAAGTCAGAAGTTAGTTAAATGGATTAGAACACAAGCTAATGGTCATCACTCCAATCCAAAAAATTATTGCTTTTTACCCTTAGACTTTTTGAACTTAAAAGCAACTTTCTTGAAAGAAGAGTAGATTTAGTATATAGTAAAAAGCTTAAGTTTTTAGGTCAACTGGCTCCAATTCAAATATATTTTTGCAAAAACACTGCTGTCAGCTAAGGCTTTGCTTTCTATCGATTTAGTCTATCGCTGATTGATCAAAACTATATTAAAAAAAAATTTATCTTAAACCTTTGACAGCAGATCAGCTGCTGCATGCTCATTTCCAACCGATCTCCTGCTGCCTTGAAAAGTTCGGCATCAAGGTCGTCTCACCTACAGTGTTACTTAATGTAAGTTTGCATACGGCAAGCTTAACTTCTTCTATGTCGGGAGGGCGGCATTCTTGATCATCGTCCAACTTGAATGGGGCAATCTGCCTGGCAGCGGAATAAGTGTCTTCATAGTCGTTAACCAGTCTGCGGAAGTGGTCTTTATAGATCCTCACTAGCGACTGCGACTCTATTACTATGTTTCTTTGCTGGTCTTTACAGGCTTGAGTTTGGGGTTTTGCCACACTGGCAAGATCATTTACATTTTGGTAAAGCTTCCGACCGTCTTCCTCATGACACCGCTCAATTTCCTCAAACAAGCGCTTCTCATGTTGCTTCTTTTTTATATTTGACTAATCTGCGACAAATTTACGACAGTTAATTGTATGCTTAGTTTTTTTGAGGGGGTATTAGTGCTAACTAACTGACGGTCAAGTTAGCACTACACACGGTTTTTTTTTTTAAACGAAGAGTTTTCACGACAAATTTACGACAGTTAATCCAATTAACAAGCTATGAAAATTTTGAAGTGGTAGTGCTAACTTGACGGACATAAAATGCACAATAATGAAGATGCTATTTTGGTCCTATTAGGAAAAATCTATAATGCACTGGAAAATAAAAAGAAAACTGTAGCAGTATTCCTAGATTTAACTAAGGCTTTTGATTTGGTTCAACATGATCTTTTAATACAAAAACTTGAAAGTGCCGGCTTTAGAGGAAATTTAATTGATTGGTTAAGGTCATACCTGGTCAATCGGAAACAATGCGTAAAAGTAAATGAGTACTTAAGCCATGAGGAAGAATGTCCTAGTACTGGTGTACCACAGGGGTCAGTTCTGGGACCAATTCTTTTCCTAGTCATTTTTTTCGCCCATACTAGTTAATCATCCCTTATGTCAAAATCATAAGGGAACTCTCTAATTTTGGTTTCTCAATGGTTGAACTGACAGCAGAATTTTGTTTTGTTTTTATTTTCATTCGGTGTTCGGCTGTTCGGTCTAATTGTATTAAAAATGTAAATACGAATATTATTTCTATTTGTAGCTAGCTTTATTAGTATGTACAGTATATTGTGCATACTACAAAAAATGGTTCCAGTAGGAGGTACCTAGGAACCTGCAAAATGTAAAAAATAAGCGCATCTGCTGCATGCAAAAACAATTATTGCAAAGGGCCATATTGAAAGTCACACGGAGTAGTATAGCTCAGCAAACCACCCACAACACAAAACTCTTAGTTGTAAGTCCATTCATTTAGAATTGACACCAACAAAGTATAGCTAAAGACTTTCCAATTTATAATATTCTTAATTTGCGGGGGTGGTTTGGTGAGCTACTACTCCGTGTGAAATTAAATAATGCGACTTTGTAGCCAAAGAGATAAAGATTCAGGAAATGTACACAATGTAGAGCTTCTGCGCTCTTCTTCTTTCAGTTGAAAACACATTTACTACATCCAAATTATGTAGAAAGTTAATGTAATTTGAGTACATTTCCATTTTAGTTATTTTTAAAATTCTCAAAGATGTAAATAAACCACTGAATGACAACTCAATACTCAAAATCAAATGACATTTATACGCTAAAACACGCTTAAAACACGCATTTCTGCGTTTAAGCTAATCAGCCCTTATTCACTGACGAAAAATTATTATAAATACGATTTTTGTTTTAATCAACGAATAAGCGTGTTTTAAAGTTTCGCGGAGTTTAAAATGCGATTATAAATACGGCTGTTGTCTTTAAAAAAGATCCTTTACATTTCATTAAACAAAATGTTTCACCTTCGCAAACTTGTTCCACAAAAATTAGAGTATGGGCTTGCTTGTTGGGGCAGTGCGTTCATAAGTAACCTAAAACCTATTACATATTATAGTTCAAAAAAAAAAAAAAAATTAGTTTATTATTACACAAAAATAGGTACGAACCCTCTCTGCCCTTATTTCAAGCATCTAACACTCTTCCTCTACGATATTTCTATATCTTCAAAGTTTTGAAAATATTCTTTGTCAGAAGTGGTCATCCTCAATATAGAAGAAACTGTGTGTATTCATTGAGAAATGGATCCACAGTCGACGTTCCTAGGGTTAACAAAGAGCACTGTCGACGATTTCTGACTTCTATAGCACCTTACATTTATAACAAACTGCCGCCTGAAGTTTCTTGTCTGGTATCACACAGCAACCAATTCTTAAAAAAGCTAAAGGCTTGGTTGCTTTCGAAGATCTGAAGTGGAAACTCTTCTTCAGGTGATATCATAATAGATTTTTCTTTTGTTCAAGTTTAACTAACACGAATCAATCAATCTTCGCTCTTCAATTCCGAGAATATATTTACTGTTTCCTTTTCGAACAAATCTTTATTTTGTGATCATTCCTCTTTTCACCCCTTTCGGCTTTTTATTCATTAATATTCTTAAGTTTTGTATAGTCATGCACTTGCTACTGGTTGTTTATACCACAAAGTGCATCTTTATCGTTTTCATTATTCCAAACTCAGAATTTCGAATATCTTGTTATTAATTTTTTTAATTTTTCTCAAATATTTAGACATTTGAAATACTAAATATTCAAATTATTTTTGTTTTGTTAATTACATGTTTTAAATATATTGTTAAGAAATTTAATTTGGAATTGAAAACGGAAATAAAGAAGAATCTTGAATAAGAATTTTGAACAATGTACAAAAGGTATGAGAAGACGGCAGCTGAGGTGGAGATGCTTCGTAAGGAGTAACAAAGTTTAATAGTATTAAGAGAACCAGTGTACACAAAAGCCAAACGAGAAAACCGGAAACCCTGCAAAAAGGATATCATACAAAATTCCGACACGATCGCAAAGAAGCAACCCAAACCAAAAAACTCCGTGGTACACAAATCCGAGCACATCAGCGAAATAATGGTCTTAGACATTCAGTAATCGAAAATAGAGAGGGTTTTCCACGACTTTTGAGAACAACAATGCGTTCCTCACAGATGAATCTCTAGATCTAGAGTGATCAGATCGCTCATACTTCATATTTAACTCCTATCCGAAAAACATTTTTCGGCCCTGAAATTTTTCGGACTCTTGAGAGGAAACTCAGCACAAAGTGACAAGTTTAAGGTTTGACTTAAGACCAATGAGCATATAGAATTTTTTTCTAAAAATTTTTTTCTCAATTTGTTTTTTTCATATTTTCAACCTTGACTGAATTGTCATCACATCTGGACACTAAAATGCATAAGACTGCAAGAGATTAATAGGGACTTACTGCAGGACTTTCTACTTTGCATTGTTTTTGTTTCTCTTCTGAAAGCATTCCCAGTTTATCCAAAACTATCAAAAAAATTTAAATTTTAAACCTCTGAATCTGCTTATAATTTCACTCAGTTCCTTGTTTATAGCTTTTTATATTAATTTGTTTTGAGGATGTCGATTACGAGTGTTGCTTGGTAATTGGTCTTGTTTTTCTTGACAAGAAAAACATTCAATGTTAAATGAAAAAAAAGCAAAAAATTCACCATGAGCACGAAGCTCAGTATGATGTTCAAATTAGTAAACGAAACAAAGCCTCCTGGAATTTGTTTTTTTTTTTTTGCTTTCCATCCTTTGGAATCTTTTCATTTCCACAGACGCCGGCGTGCACAAATGAGGTACATAAATCGTTACCATAGGTCTACCTTATTTTGCGTTGGTATTAAAAGCACAATCATCTTATTACACTCCAAGAAAAGGTGTAACATGAGAAAATCTGTCTTGTTTTCATGGCTGCCATTAACCGGGGAACTCCAAGAAACAATTATCCGAAAATACAAAATAATGTACATGTTGTTGTTCATGTTCAGTGTTCATGGATTTTAACGAGATCCTCAGTTTGCGACAGTATTCTTATTATTCCCTCATTCCCCAATCCGCCACGTGCTTATTCGAGCACCAGTTTTGCTTAGTGTAAGCCTGATAGGTGTCATTGTCATAGCAATGGTAAAATATAAAAATGAGAATACAACTACAACAACAACACGGCCGTAACCATGGTTGCCACTTGCCAAAAAAATACGTGTCCAAAAATGAAAACAAAAATGACCAAACGTAGCTTGAAATGACCAAAACTATGATTGATTCCGATGAAGAAAGAAGGGAAGAACACCAAGTTCTCAAACGGACAAAGCAGCATGAGAAGTGCTTGTTTAAGGAAATAAAGAAATTTCTAGAAATAATGAGCTTCAAATATTGTTCCAAGAAATACAAAATTATGCCAGGGTGGAAAACTAAGAACCAAGCCCGTAAAGACCACCAAGCAAACATAACTGTAGAGCTGCATTCATCTCTGAGGATCTTGAAAGGTTCATTATGCAGACTCAACTTAGGCGATTGACAAGAATGCCATACTCTAGATCAGAAGAAGTTAGGGTTGCAAACTCGTATGTAAGCTTAAATCAAATAAAACTGGATTTTGCAGACGGTCTCGACGCCGAAATTTTGAAGGAAGTCAGTGATTAGCTTGAAAGGAGAATGTGGGCATGGTTTAGTCGGGAGAAAGCATGTTCAATGAATGGAAAATCTTACAATTGCACCAATTATAAAGAAATACTCCTCCTTAACGTCAGACGCGATATCTTGTCTTTGTGAAAGTCTGAAAACCCCCACGTCAACAAATTCGAACAGCACACGGGAGATCTTGGAAAAAACATGCGTACGACAGTATTGACAGAAGCAAGCTGTGCAGCATCATGTCTAGTTGCCAAAAAACCTTGGTTTTCAGTTCGTGAGACAGATTTAATTACGAAGTCACCACGCATGCCGGTTATTTGGAAAAAAGCACGTGTCATTTGGTATCAGTGTTTGCTACCTGAAATCTCCCCGGCAAAATCTTAGTTCTACTTCAGGGCAGAACTCAAAAAACACGTAGCTTGGTATTAAGGGTAAGAGAACTCATTGCGGCTCCCCCAGCAGTCGTAGATCTTGAACGAACGAACTTTTTGGTGCACTTTTTACGTAATTCGAAAAGAAAACTGCCTTACGTATACATTTCAATTTTAAGGACCTATAAACTGAATTGTTTCTCTTATTTCATTTCGTTGAAAAAATGACCAAATGGAATAAAAAGTGACCATGTGACCAAGTAAAAAAATTATGACCAGATTTGGACATAAATGACCAAACTGGCAACCGTGGCCGTAACACGTGAAGGTAAATGAGCTTCAGAATGTTTGTCTTAGCTTAATTTTCCTTTTCCTTGTGTTGTTTGTTTATGATTCGTCTCAATGTTTTCCTACCTTTTGCTTCATTGAGCCTTTCACGGATGTAAAAGTAATAATTTAGTGGCGTATAGTGGTTTTTCAAATGGCCACATCACATATTTGTTTTTGTATTACATTTTGTACTTTCAGGCTGCAATTGAAGCAAAGAACTCCTTAAAAGACTGTTGTTTGATGTTTACTTTTAATTATTTCGTCGGTGATTACTGAGTGTGGAGTTGGTAGTAGTAGTAGTAGTGGGAAAGGTTATTGGCATTTCTGAGTGGTTTGTAATGTTGACGGTGTTGTTCATGAATGTGTAGACCGGTGAATGACTAATGCATAAGCTCGATTTGTGTTTACGAAATGTAGGAAACCAGGAAGCAAGTAGTCTTTTTAAATCACGTTTGATGAATTTTTGAGGAATACAACTTTGATCATCGTTTTTGTTTTTGATTTTGAAAAATTGAAAATTTATTAAAAAATTACTATTTCAGGGTGATTCTGATGGGTCTCAACCAAAAGTTTTCGTCAAATATTTTGTCTAATGGCCACCGCTTTCCAGTTTCGCACTTCAAACCGGTTGAGATCCGGTTGTTTTGCGTTGACATAGGTAAGGATGCCTTCTAGCCACGGTATTAAGCTTAAGCTTCTTCATAGTAAAAGGTACTTTCTCGTGGTCGTTAATAGACGTATTATGTCAAATCTAGATGTCTCATCAAATCTATTTGAAAAACTCATTCAAAGGCTAATTGTATGGCTCATTGAATGACGGATTAAAAAACTGAAACCAATGACTCATTGAAACACTCATTGAATGAACTCTTTTTGGGGGCCCATTGTTCGACTCTTTGAACTCTTAATTTAATGAAGATTTATTTTATGATTAATTGAAAAACTTTTTCGATGAATCAGTGAATGACTTATTGAATGTCTCATTAAGTGACTCATTGAAATGCTAACTGAATGAATAAAAAGCTTAGTGAATGACTTGTTGAGTTATCCTTTGGAAGACTCTTTGAATAACTAACCAAAAATCATTTTGGATGACTAAATGAAAAACTTATTGAATGACTCATTTAATGACTCATTGGGTGGCTCTTGGGTAACGACTGTACGAACCTTTAAACTTTCCACTCTATTGCAACAACTTGTTTGAACAGATGGGTAAACTAGGATACATTTGACACTGGGGCACTAAGAGTCCATCAAAACGAATTCTTTTAAGATACTGTATGCTCTTTACTCATAATTGGACGTCCTGTTGAACAAAAACGCTTTGCTGTCGAAAGCCTTGTGTAGGGGCTATCAATTGAAAACAATTACTGTGGTCAGAGCCGCACTGAATTTCAAAAAACTCGGTGTAAAGAGACACAGGCTTCGAAAATTTGCAGTTGATATCGCTCTGGCAACCACCCAATTTCCAAGTATAAGGTTCGGTTTCGTTTCTAATTAGGTTTGAAAAGATTTTCAAATGGTATCACCTGTTATGAGGAACTGAGAAAATCTACCGTGTCGTAGATACTCAGCTAACCGAGAAAGACCTTTTCATGGCAGTTGCCAATTCCTTGCATAGGACGATATTCTTCAAAAAAAAAAAAAAAAAAACGATTTTATGTTTTTAGAAATCGCAACTCGAACTCACCCGTAACAGGCAGACATGCTGACCAATAAGTCGAGGGCACCGCATTTTTCCATGAATGGGATGTTCAGAATAGTGTTTCTTTATTTCAAACAACTTCTGGTAGAAATTTTCAATAATTTAGACATTTCAGCCGCATCGTTTTTAGAACATTGAATTCAATTTACAAACTGCATTCGCTTTCAAATAAAACAAACGAACTTTCAAGCAACTGTCCGTCTATCTTTTTTTTGTACCAAACTCTCACTTCTCGGACTCACTTCTCCATTGAAATCACATAAGATTATCAAAACATTCACATAACTCCTATTTTTTCATTATTCCTGACTTTGAACTTTCAAAAAGTTTTGACCACAATGTGTTCGCTAGGAATAATGATAATCAAACAAAAATTCCACAATCAAAATGCTTCCCCAGTTATTGTTACCAAAACTGAATGCATGAAATGAAACATTGCATTTCACGAATATCTCTGTCTCAAATTAAATTATATCCTCCCTTTTCTCGATGTCCAGTTCTAAACGAAACCGTCACGGAAGCAAGTGAGATAGTGCATCCATTGCCTTAATTTTGTTTTATGGTACTATGAGACTATCCTCCTCTTAGACCTCTATTTTGTGTCGGTGAAGGATTGCAAAAGCACAAAACACAGAAATTCCATTTAGTCGAGAATGAATTTCATTTCTTCGTTTATCCTGTTTTCTGTTCAGAACGACGACGACGACGGCACAGGCCAGCACACTCCAAGCTCTAGGCGATAGTAAGAAAAAAAGGCTTGCTTTTTAGTTCGTTCACTGACTAGAGCCTTGCAGGCATATAGTGCAAGCACTGAAAAGGTTGTGAATTTTTGTTCCCCATCAAAGGAAGTTTTCATTTTTTTTAATTCTCTTGTTATGTTCAACAACAACTTGAGGCTGAAAAGATTGTCTGACAATGCCGACGCGTTACCCTTAGGCAAAACCATTGGTCAGACAAGTCAAACAGCATATGCAGGTGTATGCACTGCAAATTTCATTAATTTATTCTATTGTCAATGGAAAGGACGTGGATGGCGGAAAGAACATTTCGAATAGGCTTTTGCGAGGCATGCGGTTAACAGGAACTAAATTGGTTGTATTGAGTTGGAGTTTTATGGTTTGTTTCACAGTACGGGAGCTCTGCAAATATATCGTGTGTGTCAATCATTTAATCAATTTAAAAACAGACTCTTGGTAGCTTCAATAAAAATCACAAACAAAGCAACTTTCTCGATATAATCTTTATTCAAATGCCACTTGGATGAGAAATTTCGCTAATCCTGGAAAGGAAGTGCCTTTAGTATATCGTACAAATGAAGAAAAGGGGAGAAGTTGGGTTCCAATAAAGGAACCACTTTTGTTATGATAGGAGCAATAGTCAAAACTTTCAAAAACCATCTTCAAATTCTATAAAATAAACACCCTACCCGATTTTGACTCGAACGATTGTAAGCTTTATGCTTTTTCTTTGCACATTTTTATCGCAGAACTGTGAAATTCGGCTGAATCTCCGCAAGGGCGTAAGTATACCCTGTAAATTCTGGAATAAAAACCCCTACCCCAACAACATTTAACTTGTTAATCGCCGTTTCACCAGGCTCAACGAATGGCACTTGTCAAATACCCATTATTCCGAATTAAAGCGGGCCTATATTGCTCGTAGTTTCCAGAAGAAAGCTCAAGATTTTCTTTGATTCAGGACTTAAAGAAGATGTCTACAGGACCGATGATGTGGTGCCCGTGTCTGATGATTATTTCGTATGGGTTCACGTTCACGGTTGGAATTCCGGAAACATCTCGTCCCCAAGAATAATTTTACTGCCATGAAAAGAGAGCCCACTCGATTAGCTGTTCAAAATCGGCAAAGAATTGTAGTCTCTTTTTGTTCGCTCATAAGATATGGTCGAGAGAAATGCGCTAGGCTCTTCTTTCCGTTGCATCACCGAATTTAGTTATTTGACGTGGTGGTGTATAACGTTCATTATTAAATAAACGGGGTGACACAACAGAGATCGGGATCCCCGGGGAATGCCACATTTCTTTCAGTTAAGATTCTTCTTCCGCAAAGCAGGGCAAAAGATGATCAGAATTTAATGAATTTTATCAAAGCAGCAGTGATTTGGCAAGAGTAGTTTTACGTTTTAGGATTCTGTTTAGATGAAATCCTCTACTACCTCAAAGTTATGTCTGTCTATGGTGACATTTCTCCCGATTCGTTGATAGTCTCTGTCCTTGTTAGACAAAACCATATCCTTTGCTTTGCCTCTATTTATGTTCAATTCATTCTTCCCGCTTCTGTTATAATTAAATTTAATTTTGCATAATGCTTGCTTCTGCATTACACCAGTATCGTAGGCGTAAGCGAATAACTACGAATTTTTAAAAGAAAATGGCTCTTGTATTGAGTTTGCGATTTGCACAATTCTTTCAAGTGTGGTTTTAAGAAAACTGCGACATTGTTAGCTTGGAAAAACCCACCAAATTGTTGATGCTCACATCACACATACGTTCATATTTTATGATCTTTGGTGTAATATGTGCTGTAACGTGAGAGTTCGCGGTTCAAATCCCAAAACCCTCAAAGAAAATAAAAGATTTTTCACGGGTATCACCTTTCGCACGGAATTGGCAATTTGTCCAGAAGTTCGACAAGGTCACAAGGTTGAGAGAAGTACTCAATATCGTAAAAAGTTATTACGCTGCCAGGACTGCAATTCCTCATCAATTAAAGTTGAGAGAAAAGCGCACGCAAAATTCGAGCGAATTTGTTGCTGTTATTATTTTTTCAGTGAGGAAAACTAAAAAAAACTTTTGATCTCTAGATCCTCCATGTCTTTATAATTTTTTTTAAATCTTGTTCAACTTCTGGTAAAAAACAATAACAAAAAAATCCGTTCCACGAAAAGCAACGTTGCTTTGGAAAGCAAAATTGTTTCTCATCAATGAGCTCACATTTTATCTAACGGAAAGACCCGTTACCAAAAACAAAAAAATTTATACTTATCCTACCAAATCTGCAATTTGACTTTTTCTCCGGATTCAAGTTTATTTGGCCTTATTTCACTTTCGCAAAGCGAAATAAGGCCAAATTAAAGCATGTGTGTCATTATTTCACTTCAACAAAAAGTAATAATGCCAAACGTTAAAATTTGGCTTTATTTCACTTTTAAAAAGCGAAGTAAGGCCAAATCCCTCCATTTGGCCTTATTTCACTTGGCCTAATTTCGCGGCATCGTTTTGTACTCTATTAAGTAGGTGCAAAGATGTTTGAGGAGTACCTGACCAAATATGACAATCATACTCTAGTTTTGGGCGGATTTAGGCTTTATAAATTGTAGCCAGATCAGAAGGGTCAAAGAATTTCCTTAAGAAACCTAATCATTTAGCCGCATTTTTGGCGACTTCAAATATGGGGTCATTCCAACGAAGATCGTTGTTGATACACATGTCAAATACTGATCCGTTACTCGGATGCAGGTACCATTCATGGACAATGGCAGTGGTGGGATGTTAAGCTTTAGCGACAAAGAACAGCAAAGTTTTCGAAGCATTGAATTTCACTAGGTTTTGATTACCTAATTGTAACAATCCTGTCAAGGTCAGAGTTCATGCCCAGCCGTTCCCGTTACACGTCCGAAGAGCAGGGACGTGGATTTTGGGAAAGAATATGAAAAGCTGAGGGTTGAGTCATCAGCAAAACAACTAAGAGAATAAGAAGCTTCAGATAAGTGATTAAAAATAAGAAAGAGGGTGGGAGACAAAACACAGCCTTGGGTCACACCAGCATTCATAAGGTGAGTATTTTACTATTTTTCAATTATCTCAAAAACTATGAGACGTAGAAAAAAGTAGTTTACAGCGTTTGATAAAAAATTTATTAAAGCAATTGACTACATCTATTATTTTTTTTATTGGCATTTGTAATCATGAGAAACATAATACTCAGAGTGATTTTTTTAAATTTTTTTTCGTAAATTTTGACTTTGAAGTCAGTCATTTCAAAAGCTGTAAATTGAAACCACTTTATTTAAAATTTGTTATAAAGTGCAGAATTCTGGCTTTCATAAAAAGAATAATTTGTATATGTAAATTTTCCCGTTGTTCTACAATATTTTTTTTTAGATTTGTAGTCAATTTTTATAAAATTGGTGTATCAACGCGTACATGCTCCTTCGAACTGACCTGCTACTGTGTAGGCTCCTAAAACTTATAAGTTCAATTATAAGTTTGAGTTTAAATATGACAGCTAAGCGACTTTCAGGTTAGAGACGGAACTTTTCGTGTTGACATCACATACGGAGCGGAACGGCGTAAGCATTCAGCCTGAAGCTGTATTTCTAAGTCCCCAATAACGAATAAGTCTCAATTACTTTACTTCTCTTTTAGTCTTTGAAGGCTTAGGTTTATGTCAACATGTCAACGATTGGTTCGGATTCCAGATAACGAGCATAATTCTAAGTTTCGATTGGGAAACGATGGCCTTTCCTTCTTTTCTTGTAGTGGCTTTTTTTTGTGTCCATACTTGGGCTGCAGAGGCTTCTACATTGACAGTTGACTAATTTAATGGTTCTGAAGCCTTTTTTGAGGGACAAGTCCGCATCCAAATAAACACCAACTGGTCTATCTCTAAACCTTATTCTAAACCTTATTCGCCGCCTATTCAGTTTTTCGATGGCTTAGCAAAAGTTCCATTCTTCCACTGCGCGTGGTCTAACAAAGGACCCAACCTTCCAACAGATCCTCTCGTTAGCTAAGCTCATAAGCATGAAAATATTTATTAGGTAAATGGAGCGTTTTCGTTGTTTTGTAACGAAGGTTATGCTTTTTCTTTCCCTGATGTCGTATTCAACCCAAAAGATCCTATCTAGTACGAACAGTTCCTTTTTGGGGAATTCATTTTCAGTGCGCTCCTGCATTGTTTTGAAAGCCAACATTGACTCATATCAAAGGCATCTGCCACTATTTCGGTTTAAATGCCATCTTAGTGTTACCTTTAATCAAACTATGCCAAAGTGGTTTACTTGGGAGGTTTTGATTTTTGAGTGGTAATATGAACCACTGCACTTGGTACTGAAAGTAGAAGTTATCTGCCGTTGTATTGTTCCATTCTCAACAGTCACTGGTAGACCAAAAACAAGTACCCGAATTGTCAGCCATTAATCGCAAAGCATTAAAGTCTTGCTGTTTCATCGGTAAACAATCGAAAACTTAACTCCGAAGGGTAAATCATGATTAATCCTCATATTTTCAAATCTCTAAACGTTTCACTCCATTTTTTCCCTTTTTGCTTCCTCTTACTTTCAATTACCTTCACACAAAGCACTTCACAGTTGTTAAAGTAAATTGATTTTTTTTTTTTTTTTTTTTCAAAAACAACCATTCATCAGTTCTAGTTATGGGATTCCAAGCCATCAAACGTTCTTAAAATTAAAGAAGAATTACATTTAAAGCCTCCCGTATTTATAACCACTCGTTAAATAAAAGCAAATGCTTGTCATTGGTTTATCATTCGAGTCTTTTAACAAATATTGGTGTGGTGTTATTGTCGATTCCACAAACTTATGGTGTCCCTAGAGAAAATACTTCCTTCAAGGATTGAATTTCTTACGTTACAAGTCTAAGCACCAATGAAATCATCTTGAAGTTTATTACCAAAGTTGTCCACGGAGAAGACTTTCTCTCAGATCACAATTGACATTGTCTTGTATCGGCATAGAATTGCAGACAGAGTTTTATTGAAGTTGAGTAGTTCTTCTATCTCAAGTATTTCGATAAATTCAATTATTTCCTTGACTCAATTAAATTCAGAGCCGTAAATTAGAATTGTCCTTCTCTACAAATTTTGTCTTAAAATTAAGTCCTTTACAACCACTAAAACGCCTTGAATGAAACCATAACAAACTTAACCACACAAATGTTGATAAGAATGAAGAACTCAAGTTGAAGAAGAAACTATACTATAAAACTTGAAAACTACTTTCCCAGCGTGTATTCTATTCATCCATTAAGATTATTGCATTGCAAGTGGTGACCTAAGGGCACAAATTCCTAACAAAGTTGGGTGATTTACAGGGTGGCTAGTTTTAGATAAGACAAAAGGGGTAAGTTGTGCTAATTCAGCTAAACTGAATGGAAAGGGGTGGTGTGCTTTACCCCGAAAAATGAAATAAGACAAGCCTGACCTTTACAAAAAAAAGCACAAGTCGATGTTTAAAAAAAAATATTCTGAAAATGATTCTTGGAGGTTTGAGACCACTAATAAATAAATTATATGAAATAATTGGGACAAAAGCATCTAAGTAGCCAAAGGCCTGTAAGAAAAGGGGAGGCTTAGAGGTGTCTGCGGGTTTCCCAACGGCTATGTGAAATGGCGCTTTTCAATGCCAGCCCCTTACAACTTCCTTGTTTATCATGAGCAACCTTACTGCGATTCAAACCTCAACCACTCACGCAATTGTCCAAATAATGCTCTCACCATGTTCAGCCAGGGGTGCACTAGAGACAACACTGTCTATTTGCTTTTCTCTTTTTTTCTTGATATGACTTTCAGGGTGCTCGTTTAGCTTTGCCCCTCCTTTACGAAGCACCCTGTTTCCGTTTACTCAATCCTTTGAGAATAAACACACAAATCCAAATGTAATGAATGTTTTTAATGACGTTGTTCTTTTACAAATCAGAATATAATTGTTTTCAAGTGTGTGTCTGAAACGACCGAAAATCGGGTTTAATATCCACTTATTTTTACTCGTTCAAGTAGTCAAGGGAATTTTCCTTTTATAGACCTCCCTCTATGGACTTATCTTGTGGGTTCGAAAAATATAAAGGTAGAAACGAACGCCTTAAGACAGAATAAGAGAGGATTGGATCAGTTTACACCTCTATGTTGTACACAATTTGTGGTACAACTCTTGAGGCTGTAACTGTGCATAATAAAACAAATTGCCATTTTCACACATACCGCATGACATTTTGATATCTCCTATGACTAGACTGTGCATTGTAAAGTGTATCTGGCTCTGTGCTTGGGGCAAAGACGTTTGCCATCTTAAGTTTTCGTTGGGAGTGTGCGTTGCTCAGCGCAGCGCTTTCTGAGCTTAATCATTAACATGTCCGTTGGCGGCAATTTGCAAATTATGCAGCTTTGTTCGCTTTACGGGTACATGCACTTTGACATTGCCCGGGAGGATTTTGTTATTGTATTTCTAAGAATTATATTAGCTGGTCGATAATTGAATAAGTCGTGCATGCCACAAAAGAGCTCTTAAATTTTCATTGGCAGGTATGTATGTATGTATGAGAGTTTTTAACATATATTGACGGTCATTTCAAAATTTGAGTATAAATTTTACTTTACAAACGTGAGTTTAAATAGGTTAAAAGGCTTTTGACTCAAATTAGAGCGAGACATTAAGTAATGGTCACCCTTTTAAAAGTAGAAACTAGTATTCCTTGCTTTAGATGACGCTTGTGGTGTGTAGGAAATACAACTATCACATTCGTGGTTTACCTGTGACCTATGCAGCGCCTTTAATTTTCACTGTTAGGTTAATGAAATGACTTCAAGAAAGTCATAAGCATAACAAAATAAAATAAAAAAAAATTGGACCAAAGTGGCTTCCCTGAGGCACAACAAACATAGTTGTAAGCCATTTTTGCCAGTTTGTGAGATATGACCTGCTTTACTTTGGATTATAACTTATGTTTGACTGTTGGCCAGGATCCGAACGCTACTGATTCATACAGAAATGCTTGGGTCATAGCTATACCTACGATAGGAGTAAATGAAATTGGGCTCTCGCAAATTGATACAAAAAATTAGAGGAAAGTTACGAATTAAAACGATGGAAGAATGAATTGAAATCTTTGGTATCAAATAAACAAAAGTGCGGCCTCGTGTTAAAACAAAAACCCCAAGAAGTTCTTCGATGGCTCAGCGTAGTGTATTGTCTTTAAGAAATTGTTGTTTTCTTAAAGGCAATACACTCCGCTGAGCAACAACGACAATGAAAACAACGACAACGAAAACGATAACAACGACACCAACGACAACAACGATAACGACAACGACAACGACGATAACGACAATGACAACGACAACGACGATAACGACGATAACGATAACGACAATGACAATGACAATGACAATGACAATGACAATGACAATGACAATGACAATGACAATGACAATGACAATGACAATGACAATGACAATGACAATGACAATGACAATGACAATGACAATGACAATGACAATGACAATGACAATGACAATGACAATGACAATGACAATGACAATGACAATGACAATGACAATGACAATGACAATGACAATGACAATGACAATGACAATGACAATGACAATGACAATGACAATGACAATTACAATGACAATGACAATGACAATGACAATGACAATGACAATGACAATGACAATGACAATGACAATGACAATGACAATGACAATGACAATGACAATGACAATGACAACGACAATGACAATGACAATGACAATGACAATGACAATGACAATGACAATGACAATGACAATGACAATGACAATGACAATGACAATGACAATGACAATGACAGTGACAGCGACAATGACAATGATGTTGAATAAATTGCAGCCGAAAAGCCCAATTATTTTGTAGCATTTGTCAGCAATAACGAGCCAAATATTCTCTTCCAAGAAATGACTCGTCTCGGGTTTACCTGCGAAGACAAGTGACTTCCCATGTCAAATCGCACGATCTTCAAATCGAGGCAATTTATTGAACGCACGCAGTGGGTGTGCGGCTCCAATCCTTCCACGATGAAATGACAAACTAAAAAAGTATTGGCAGATTGAAAGTCACTAGTCTAAGATAAAAACCCCTTACCAGCTACAACCCTGCTTCAACAAACATCGATATTGAAAACCGTGCCCAAGTGGATACTGTTCCCGAAAACCGAAAACCAAATCAAACGTCGCACACCCGCTACGGTAATCGGCCAGGACTATGACCTCTCGTCTTAAAGCAGATTGTCTCAACACCAGCTACTTAAAATACTATCAAGTTTATTGAACCATATGAGTGCTGCTCGTAGCGTAATGATTAGCAATACTGTCTGTTACGTGGGAGTTCGAGGTTCGAATCCCAATAATATATAGATAGGGAAGATCTAAAACAATGACAATGACAGTGACAGTGACAGCGACAATGACAATGATGTTGAATAAATTGCAGCCGAAAAGCCCAATTATTTTGTAGCATTTGTCAGCAATAACGAGCCAAATATTCTCTTCCAAGAAATGACTCGTCTCGGGTTTACCTGCGAAGACAAGTGACTTCCCATGTCAAATCGCACGATCTTCAAATCGAGGCAATTTATTGAACGCACGCAGTGGGTGTGCGGCTCCAATCCTTCCACGATGAAATGACAAACTAAAAAAGTATTGGCAGATTGAAAGTCACTAGTCTAAGATAAAAACCCCTTACCAGCTACAACCCTGCTTCAACAAACATCGATATTGAAAACCGTGCCCAAGTGGATACTGTTCCCGAAAACCGAAAACCAAATCAAACGTCGCACACCCGCTACGGTAATCGGCCAGGACTATGACCTCTCGTCTTAAAGCAGATTGTCTCAACACCAGCTACTTAAAATACTATCAAGTTTATTGAACCATATGAGTGCTGCTCGTAGCGTAATGATTAGCAATACTGTCTGTTACGTGGGAGTTCGAGGTTCGAATCCCAATAATATATAGATAGGGAAGATCTAAAACAGGATCCGAGGCTTCCATAGCTTTGTTGCACCATCATATTTATTCAATTTTTAACTTTAACTTCTTTTCAACTTCTTTAAGTTTAATGATAAAAACTTGAGCCATCTAAATTCGATGTTTCTCATAAATCTTCTAAGCGCATTAAGCCTCTTTTGGAGGTCTCAATTTCCTCACGGTACTTTTCTATCGTTTTGTCGGGTACTTCTATTAAGTCAGCTGCTGGAAAGGGTTTGTTCAAAAAGCTACCGCAGTTCTGTCTCCACATGTGCAGAATATTCGTCATCCACAAAAAGCTGTTTTTGATCATCGCTACCGACTATTGGCAGGCGAATCTCCTGAGCGTCTCCCCTTTCTTGAGTTGATCTTTTTATCATGGATGATTAGTGATCATATGGTACCCGTGGCATGATTGTTAGTATGTCTGCTGTCAACCCAGAGGTCTTTTTATGCCTCTGTTGGGATTCGAACCACGGCAAAAATGTCTTTCCACGGGTATCGCCTTTCGCGAAGATTTCGCAAGTCCTCCGTTAGTAAATTCATTGCCATTAAAAACGCTTTCCCGATTTGGAACCGGTAGAAAATTGAAGGTCCACTCCATTCCCTCACAAGGCATGGTTGTGAGAAATAGGCCCAGGGGCTTTACTTTTTATTTTTCACGAGTGATCACTTATTCAAACTATTTTGTCGTATTTCTTGTATAGCTTGGTTTGCATCGTCTGACCCGCTGATCCAGCTTACGATTCATTCACGCCGTTCATCCTTTTACTTGAAGTTGGTGGCTTCTTCGTTTCCATTTTGAGGTTTCCACGAGGCTTTTCCACTTATTTAGTGTAAGGAGCACTTTTATCAGGTTTTATTGTGACTTTTAACTGCCTTATAGTGCTTCATTTCACAACCAGCTTTTTTGGCTTTTGAAAATTATCCCTTTGAAATTCTTAGCTGTGCTTTCACTTTCTTTGTTAGCAAGTTATTTGTCAAGAATCCCACATGCTGCGTTGTTGTTCTGCGTTCATCACATTTGGAACTCTATTGATGGTGTTACAGTGATTGCTTGCTGATTGAGCTGCCCATGGCTTGCTTAATCGTTAGCAAGTTTGCCTGTTACGCACGAGGTCCGTGCCACGAACCCCAACAGAAACTGAAAATGTTTTTCCACGGGTATCGCCTTACGCGAAGAATTGGCAAGTCCTCCGATAGTCAATTCATTGCTAGGCCCCGGGACTCCCCGCTTTGTTGCTAATGAATGTATGTATGTAACACTGATTACTTTGCTTGCAGATATTGAATGGCTCATTTCTTCCTTCGTTCAAATTTTTCCAATTGAGAAATTAAATTGATAAGTCTTGCTTCTTGTGCGATTTCTTTCTAATAAGCATCCATGAAAAATCAGAAAAGTCTGGATCCTCTTCAAGTATGGGTTTACAGTCTTTCACCTAAAATTTTAGGAAATACGCAACCAAATAGTATCTAATTTAATCTAATCTAGTAGTCTATCTGAATCTCATTTCCCCCTCTTCAAAATTTTCATTTATCTTTCTTAAATGTCCTTTTAAATATCCATCAACAATAGAACACTCTTCCTTCAGGATGTTCTTACAAATGTATATCTATGATCCATTTCTTTCATCCTGCTCACACTTCATTTGTGGATATTTGACAATAATTCTAAGTTTTCATTATATCATCACCAATTACACAGACAACAAATGATCACTTGACTTCGAAATGTACAACACACTTGTAAAAAGCTCTAACGCAAGGATGATACCGATTCTCTACTGTCGCAGTTCTACTTTCTGCAGTTCTTTCATTTTCCTTTCGTGTAGCTCAACACGTTTTTGTGACACTCGGTTTTTCAATAATACCTTTCGCTTGTCATCATCATCTTATTACACAATGGTTTCCAACTTCATTTTGATGCTCATGCTCTATGTACGATAGCATCGTATCTATTTCAAGCACGAAAAAATATAAACTCACCTTAATTCACAAAATTAAGAGCACATCCTACTTAAATTGAAACACATAATACAGCTGCAACTCGTTTATCATCTGTCCACAGATCCTTTCTATGCTCGTAACAATATAATCCAGAGATTTGTCATGCATTTTAAGGAGCATTTTTTTGAGTTCGCACATAATAACCCCCACGTCGGATACAGTTGCAAGATTTATGAACTCAAAAGTCCTGGAAATTTCCCTTATCCTACAAAACAAAAAAAAACTTTCATTAGACGACGACGACGCGATAGTGTTTCTCTTTTTTTTCGTTGTTCTCCACAGAATTTCACCAAACGCTGGAAAACATGAATGTGGAGTTGTTTCGATCGTAGGTAGGTAGGATGTATTATTACTATAGACTGCGCCCGTTGTCTACCCTTCCAGTTTCTGCATTTTCTCCTTTTACTTATCACCTCCATTCGGTGCCTCTTAACCATAACCCCTCCGGATAGTAATCACGTACAGTGCCGTAAAGGCGTTGCTACGTGGCACCATAACACCTTCAGCTATATGGTGTGAGTTCCTAATCAGTAATCCGTTCTACTTTTGTGAAATGTTGGTGCTTCGAGAGTCAATGTTACATTGGAGGATAAGACAACTTCGTGTTGTGCCCCCTTTATCTCGGTTTTTAGCACGATGCTTAGAGTTATGAGGTGTTTTCTCAAACTGACGACCAAAAAGTGTCAAAGTTTAAATTTCCTACTCCGAAAATCACACGCAAAACTGAATACACACTTTTACATGGAATTGCGGAAGGAATTGATGTAAATTCTTATTCCTTGTTTGTGCGTACAATTTGTTAACTTTATCACGTTATAAAATTCTATGCTACATGCCCCATGCCCAATGATGAGAGCAAGCACATCCAACGATGCCAAATCTACGGAAGGCATTACCTGCCGACATTCTTTTGGGAATAGAATGAAATGTTTTGTAACGCATTTAACCCTTTTGGGCATATCGTGACACGTCACACGTGACAATGGGACAATATTTGCGATGGAAACATTAAAGTCGACGACGGCGACGTTAAGGCAGCGTGTATGTATCGGTGGGTGGGTAGGTGTCTGAGCCAATTCGAATCAAATTGGTTGTTTAATAGGCATTCCTTCGCAGCTTCCAATTCAGTCTTGTTAAGTAAAGTTGTGGTATGAGAAGAAAATGAGAGGAGGGGTATCTTTTTCTACATTCATATCATTAGAATGATTTTCTTCTGACTCATCTTTTTTAACTGACATGGCGTTCGGTTTGAAAATTATCAAGATTTTGTCAGAGAGTGGAAGCAGTAACAGCATCCTGGCTTACATGCTTTTGGCTGTTAGTTTATACTGCTTCCAGCCAATGTTGGAATACAATCAAAAAATGATCATTGCTATGAAGATCTGGGAATGTCTGCAAACAGTAAGAGGAGTTCAGAAAATTGAGATTGATTTTAGCGAATAAATATATGTATTGCCAGGAAGTTAAAACCAATCCTCAAGGCTTTTGTAATTGTTTTTTATATCAGCTGTGCAGTTAAGACTTATTTGTATGTCCGTTCAGCACCTCCTTGCTTATCGTATCAATCAAATCAAAGTGAATCTGGTCGACCACGACACCAAAACACTGTTCCACAAGTGTCCACTGTCCGTGCAGATTCCAGGGAGTCACAAGAATGGAGATCACTGGTATAATTAATGAGAAATCGAACCCAAAAAATCGAGCATCTACGTGTTAAAAAAAAAATGCGAACACAATTCGCACAATATCCGTATGATTGAGGATATGAATAAAGAAACAGTGACAAAAGTCAGATGTCCAGCTGCAGTTAACGAAGAATTCTCAATTTGAGTAGATGTGCCTCAGGGGAGGGTCTTCAGTCCACTGCTCTTTAGGACTGAATCTTATGTCATGACTACCTGCTTGAAGATAAGGTATCGAACACTGTACATCGAATTTTTTCCGGAAAAGGTTTCATTATAGGCGGGGTCCTTCATTTTTTTATTACAAAATTGACGTAGGTATACATAGGTAGACGTTTAAGAAGCCGAAGAAACATGGTAGTGCAGTGATAATGCTAAAACTGTGATAAAAAAAAGCCTCTTAATCAAAGTGTCCCGCAAATGTTAGAGATGAAAAGGATCTCATCAAAGAGAATACAGAGGCTACCACAAGAAAGAAGCGAAGAGAAAGTGTGCACTACTTCGATTAAAGAACCCGGAGGGGGGGGGGGGGGGGGGGGGGGCATATGTACACCGGGAGCTGGAAGAAATTCCTTCCCTTAGGTTCAAACACGTAAAGTGTAAATTTGTCCATTCGAAGTTGAGGTCGTGCAAGAACCCTAGAATATTCGGAGAATTAGTGTTTCTTATATCAAGGGAACTATAGTGAATCCTTTTTGGAAAAGTTTTAGCCTGGATCTGGCTATGGCAGGACTGTTTCTATGTCTTCTAGGAGGCAGAGACGGCAGGTGCCATCCTGGCTGATGCCTATGTTTTTAAGGTGATATTTGAGAGAGCAGTGACCAGTGAAGAAGTCCATTCACTTTGCATCACGTTTGCTCATTTCAAGAATTTCTTTCACACGTCTTTGAGATTCATTCATCGAATAATTTTGACTGGCGGTGGAGAGTAGAGTTTTTCCAGGTGTTGATCATGTTCTACCGTTCCCAAGTAATTAGTTCATGTTAATGCTACTGATAAGGAGACCGTCAGTGTACCAATTTTATTGGAAGTTTCTTGTAAGAGTTACAGGATTCTTCCATGCTGAACGGTTAGGAAAGATTACTTTGATGGTGATGGTGTAACATTATGCGTCTAGGCATAAAGCCCGAGGAGTGAGCTGCAGGCGATACCAGTATTGGGAGCACCTGTAGAATGCTTTTATGTCCCTGTAAGTTTTCTTCGCTAAAGTTTTATATGAGATGAAGCTTTAGTCCGCTAACTGCCGTGGCCATCTTTACTCTTTGCTGTAGCGGAGGAAAATTAAAGAAACTTTTTAGCTTAAGTTTTTCAGGTGCGCAATGCATCTGTGATACCTACACAGACTAATCTTTGTAGCTTTTGTAAAGCTTTGCGGGCATAAACTTGATTTATTTTTTGCCTACAGACTATCGAAATAAAAGCTATGTTGGGTGTGATAATAGTGAGATATGTCCAGTAAATCATTTTTGGCCTAAGTCCCCATTTTTCGCCAAAGAGTAGAAAAAGCCCCGAAAGCATTAGTTGTCATATGGTTTTGTCTAGATGTGGTTTCCAATTGAGTTTGATATCCATCAAGGCCCGACTTATTGAGGTCATCCAGGAGGTGATCGATTACGATTGACCAGAGAAAGAGGGATAGAACACACCTTTGGGGACAACAGAATTTACTGTTATTAATGTTTGGCCTAGTGTGGTGGAGATGATTCTGCCACTTCACAGAGTCAATCCATTTAAAAGTGGGTGTGTCAGTTCCTTTGGCCATTACGGCGGTTTGATTTGAAAAGTACGTGGTATTATCAAAGGCAGCGGAAATGTCAGTAAAAGAGCAGAGTATGATATCTTTCTTAGCCATCGCATTCTCAATTTTGCTAACCAGCTGATGGAGAGTTGTGACAGTGGATATGCCAGTCTGATGAGCCAATTGGCTAGCATTGAGAGGATTGACTACTGAGGCTGTATTGGAAAAATTTAAGTCAATTACTTTTGCCATGACCTTTGGAAAGAAGGATATGAGACTGATTGGTCTGAGTTCGACCTATTGCCAGCTTTTAGAATGAATACTTCTCAAAGGTTGAGGGATGTAGCTTAGTTCAAAGCTGGTTCTATAGATAAGTGTATAAATAAGCAAATGAGAATGTCGATTCCACGTTGCAAAAGAGCAGGAAAGATACTATCTTCCCCGGGAGCCTTGAAAGGCTATTGGGAGGTGATTGCCCATCTAATCAAGTCTTCATAAAATTTTGTTCCTGGTGGGCTTCTTGTGATACTGTTGGGTATATTGCAACTCACATTTGTGGTTAGAGATTGATCATTGGTATGTTCACAGTTCACAGTCAGGAACATTCGACTTCATTCAATGAATGAAAATCAATTCCCACCCTCTTCCAACAAAACCAATCTTATACAGCGCAACGTGTGTTAGACTAATTGATTACAAAATATTGCATACATTTCGTCGTTAAACCAAATTAAAATGTCATTTGGTCATTACTCATATGCATTTCAGATAAATGATTTTTTTATTCGGAATTCATCAAGTAGATTCCCTTTCATCAGTCAAGCAAGTAATTAAAATGTAAAATTACTTGCAAATTCCTACAGAACTCATTAATTTCAAAATGACCAAGTGGTGCATATCTAAACGACCAGATTGCGTGCGAAACAACAAGCCCACGCATTCTCTCTGCCACATAAATAACGCAATCGAGTCTGCCACAACTTACCGGATTATTATAAAAAAGGGACTCGTGTTGATTTTATCGTTGCCTAAATGCAACATTTTTGTTTTTATGTGAGTGGGAGAAATCGCATCATGGATTGATTTTTTTAGAATCTGCTGAAGGACATCCTGGAAGAGGTGTTTTTCTGGAGATTAAAACCGAAATGTTGAGAAGATAAACGACTCTTGTTTGATGTTTCTACAATTCGCCCCTCGAACTAGAGTCATCGACGTCAACAATCACTTCACAAGCACCACAACGGACATAAGCTCATATATTGAGTTGAAATCAGAAAAAAGCTTTTGGGTGGAATATTAGTTCTCCGCTGATGGAGAGTTTTCTAAAAAATTCACTAAACTGATAAAATTTTTTCTTCGAAGCGTAAAACTATACTTCGATAACTTTTTGTGTACCACCACTTTTTCTGAGCGGTGGGAGAACTCACTTCCTCGCACGATTTTTCTTGGTTTGACCTCACAAATTGTAGCAATTCAATGCTTCTGTTGCAAATCACCTTCTTCTTCGAATTTATTGCCTCTACCCTCCGTTATCTCTAAAATTCTCCAGGTCTTATATTTTTTTCCAATTAACAACATAAACAAACTACGAAGCCAACCTTTTACAGGATAAAACCTGATCTATCTATGAAACTGCCATAACAATCATAGTCCTTGTCCTGTTCAAATATATTTCAACTTTTGAAAAAACTCCTGCCCCCTAACAAAACATCTTAATCACTTTGCCTGTCTCATGTGTCATTGTGCTTTTCGATTGAACAGCAATAAGTTTCAAATCTCTTCAATAAAATACGTGCTGCCTTATGAAAATGAAAAAAAAAAACCAAAACTCTCCTCCTCCATACCTCTACAAAAAAAAAAAAAAAAATCAATCAAAGATATCCCCCTTGATTGAAGAGCAAATCCCTCTCAAAAGATTGATAGCTGTTCAAGCAGTAATAAGTTACGCTTGTTGCCATTTAGCACACATCACGTGATATCTTTTATACAAAAACATTATTGTGTCAAATTCGAAACGAATTTCAATGAACAAATTTAAATTTATTATTGCGTTCCATTGAATCGATCCTACTCATACCACAATACCCACGTCAATGTTCTAGAGTAGGTAGAGTATTTGAAAGGTTTTCGGTTTCCATAGTTGTGGTAAGACTTAACCGGAAGTTGGTAAATTTAAAAATTTATTAAGGTAGTTCAAGTTGTGTGGTTAAATATTTACAAGAATTCTATGGAACCTGACTTTGCTATTTGAAAGGACAAAGCTACATTGGAGTTTATTATCTTCGAAAAGGTTGAATTTCTTGATGTGCAGTGTACATAATAACTTGTGTTTTTCTTTTTTTTTCAAAAACATTTTTGTAAAGAATGGCAACCCCAATAAGCAATGATGACCTCAATTTTCGACCTTCCCTCTACCTTCGAATGTGTTCCAGTCAAATCGTCCTTTGAGGTGTGGGAGGTTCTGGTTATTTTACATGGCAAATGTCGGATATCATGCAAAAGTAGCAAATGTTTTAGGGTTTTGATGTTTTTGGAATATAAATTGAGAAATGAAAACTTTTTGCGGACTATTTCTCACTTACTTAGATGGGCATTACAGTTCAAAATGAACCTGGGCCTCAACCAACATCCTTCTATAACGACTTCGATTTCGGGCGAGCTCTCTCCAGTTTCGCACTCCAAGTCGGTTGAGGTGTTTATCCACTTGATTGCGCCACCTAAGACGAGGTCTTCCCCTTCCGCGATTTCCCTGCAATGTGCTTTTGAACACCCGACGAGCCGGAGCGTTTGGGTCAATCCGCTCTACATGGCCCAACCATCGTAGCCTCGCGATGCGTACTCTTCTGGCTATGCCCATGTCGCGGTACAGCTCATACAGCTCGTTGTTGTATCTTCTTCTCCACTGATTGTCTTCACATACGGGACCAAAGATCATTCGGAGTATTTTTCTTTCGAATCAACCAAGGGTTCCCTCATCCGCTTCGAGAAGGTCGTAAAGCAGGACTGGGATGATTAAGGTCTTATGAAGGGTTACCTTGGTTTTTCTGGAGAGGGTTTTGTTTCTCAATTGCCTTCTTAACCCAAAGAAGCAACGGTTGGCAAGAGTTATTCTCCGTTTGATCTCCGCACTGATGTTGTTGTCCGTGTCTACAGCGGATCCTAGGTAGACGAAGTCCTGTACTACCTCGAAGTTATGTCTGTCTATTGTGACGTTTTGTCCAATTCGTCGATGTTCTGTGTCCTTGTTTGATGACAACATATACTTCGTTTTGCCCTCATTAACCATCAAACCCATTTTTGCCGCTTCTGTTTCGATACTCGCAAAAGCACCTATGACATCACGCTTTTTTCTTCCCATTACGTCAATATCGTCTGCATAGGCGAGTGATTGTACAGACTTTTGAAAGATAGTTCCTCTGGTGTTGACGTTTGAGTTTCTTACAATCTGTTCAAGTATGATGTTGAAGAAATCGCATGACAGTTTGTCGCCTTGTCTTAAACCTTTTTCGACATCAAAGGTCTCGGTGAGTTCTTTACCGACCTTGACGGAGCAGCGTGAATTCTCCAAAGTCATCCTGCATAGTCGTACGAGTTTTGCAGGGATTCCGAAACTAGACATGGCTCTGTACAGCTCGTCTCTGTAAATACTTTCATACGCGGCCTTGAAATCCATAAAGAGATGGTGAATATCGATATTATGTTCTCGGGGTTTTTCCAAGATCTGCCGTAATGTGAAAATTTGGTCTATTGTGGACTTCTCTGGTCTAAAACCACATTGATAAGGACCTATCAAGTTGTTGACGTGGGGCTTCAGACGTTCACATATTACAGCAGACAAGATCTTATAAGCGACGTTAAGGAGGCTTATCCCTCTATAATTGGCGCAATTGTGAGTATCTCCTTTTTTTGGTGCATGCTCCTCTAAAACTGATCTCCTGCTGCCTTGAAAAGCTCTGCATCAAGGCCATCTGCACCTGCAGTCTTATTTGATTTAAGTTTGCATATAGCAAGCTTAACTTCTTCTAGGTCGGCAGGACGACATTCTTGATCATCCTCCAAGCTGAATGGGGCAATCTGCCTGACAGCGGAATATGTCTCCTCATCGCCGTTAAGCAGTCTGCAGAAGTAATCTTTCCACATATTCAGTAGCGACTGTGACTCTACAATTATGTTTTCCTGCTGGTCCTTACAGGCTTAAGTTCGAGCTTTGCCACCCTAGCAGGATCTTTTTACCTTTTGGTAAGTCTTCCGAACCTCATTCCTGTCATGGCATCTCGCAACCTCAAACGAACGCTTCTCATGCTGCTTCTTTTTCTTTTTGAGAAGTCGGTGTTCTTCCCTTCTTTTCTCCTTGTAGATTTCGTTATACTGATCGTAGGCAGCCTTTGTTCTCTATTGCATCAGCATTCGTCGTCCTTTTTGTTTGGCTGCATTAACCTGCCTGCATTCTTCATCGAACCATGGGTTTCGTTTTGGTGGCCGAGTGAAACCCAGAACCAGAACCCAGATTGGAGAAGACTCGGCAATCTCTTGCAATTGTAGCTATCTGACGTATCTCTTCACAGCGTTAGTTCGTGCAGGTCGTGAACAAGATATCCTCATTCGTGCCTTGGCTACAACAAGATAGTGGTCCGAGTCAAAGGTGGTTCCTTTGGAAAGCTCGGAGACCTTTAAAACTTTAAGTGCGCCATAATTCGACCGCAATCCGCAACATGGTTAATTTGGTTGACGGTTAATTGATCTGGGAATCGCCATGTACCTTTATGAATTTTGAGATGCGGGAAGCGTGAACTACTTACAACAAAATCTAGCCCCCCAGCAAAATATATATTAGCCTCAGTCTGTTTTCGGAGGTTTTGTCGTGGAGGCTTTGCTTACCGATTGTTTTGCGTTAAAATCGCCAAGAAAAATGTTCACGTCGTGTCTAGGACACTGCTCATATGTTTCTTCTAGGAGCTCGTAGAGACAATCTTCGGAATTGTCGTCTTTCTCTTCTGTGGGGGCGTGGGCGAATGTAGTTCTAATGTTGGTGAATTTAGACCTGACGCGGATGGTCATTATACGCTCATTAACTGACTTTTGGCTAATCACCTTATCCCTTAGTCTTCATCTAAGGACAAATTCCGCACCCAAATAAGCGTGGTTTCTGTTGTCAGCATCAGTCGCTTAAGTAGATGTTTTATTTCTTCATCCTCTTTATGCCCAACCCCCAACGCGGGTCGGGTACATTTCATATACCCTTGGATATAAAGGACCGGATAATCCGGAAGCAGTACCCTGCTGCAGGGGTATGAGATCTGTCGTTGCCTTGGCAGGAGCTCATCCGCCACCATCTCTTTCAAAACCCTCTTAGTATTGAAAGGCCCTGAAAGACTTTTAAACCCAATTTGTCGCTGTAGCTCATTCATGGGTTTATGCTTATTCGACTGCTGAAGTCACTCGCTGATTCTGCTAGTTTGATTGAACCACTGTGACATACCTAACAATTTCAAGGGCCTACAATTTCATACCGAATCCGAATGACTAAGTTAGAAAGCGTTTTAGCTGGGTCTTACCCTCTCAGGAATTGCCACTTCCTCGCTAAATGTGCTGCCTGTGGAAAAGCATTTTTTTCCTTGACGTTTCCGGGTTTCGAACCTCCCTAGTAACAGGCAGGCATGCTAACCATTAAGCCAAGGCAGTACACGTGCCTTTTCTTGACAGCTAAAAGTTTTCAAACAATATTTCTAATCATCAATGGCTTCAAATACCTTTTTTGCATTGGTTGACATGATCTTATCTTTTCCCTACCCCAAGTTTATAAATTTCCCCAAAAATAAAAATCCCTTTTATTCGATTCGGTTGAACTCACCATACTAATTCCAATTTGTTCAGAAATTCCATCTTCCCTAGGATTAAAAATAAAAAACTAGATTAAAGCATAACTGGATACCTCCAATTAGTGCCCATAAGCGAAAAAATAAAATCAAAAGAATCCACATGAGCGAACGAGAAACATTAGCCCATTCCTCTACCGAAGTTGATAGTAAAATTTTATGGCAGTCAGATGGAGGAAGTTGGCTTCAACTTTAAACGAGCAAAAGGTGTATCGTGTATCGACCCGGCCTGACTATGGCACTCCTTAATTTGATACCACTCCACGCAGTTTCACTCCTTGGATGCCCATTTGCATGCAAAAACGCTGTTTGCTGTGACCCCAATCAATATTGCGCCACCTCATCACACACTCCCCACTCCAACACCATCTCAACCCCTTCCCCATTCGTGTACCTTTTTCTGACCTTTCATTTGGAACTTTGAAGCCTCCCTATAGGTCTACCTTCTCATAGGAATATAAACTCTTAATAACTTTCGTATTTATCGATTCTAAAGGAAGGTAGAGCTACCTACTCACAGTGCCCACCACTATAGGGCTAGAGTTAGGGATCTCCTGACCTTTGATTTTCCCTATCACCATCATCATCATTTACTATATGCGAAATAAATCTTTATGGGAGTGCTTTAGATTTTAGTTCTCCACGAGCTCACACGGCAAGTAGCAGTGGGAGTATAGGTATAGTAGAACAATGGAAACTAAAATTATCTGTAGTTCAATGGCCCGGATATGAGTTATTGTCAATAGAGTTAGTAGCTGTATTCATCAACCGGAGTCCGGGCGGGTGTTTCTTTGTACCATTAAAGTTTAAGATCTGGCAAATTAACCCTTTTCAATGGAAATTTATCGTCAATTACACCCACACAAATAAAAGTTTGAAGCTTAAAGCCTTTCAAGAGCTCAAATACTTAAGAGATAATGTCAAGGCAGTTTTTTGATGCTGGTACAGTTGTTTGTTGCCTTTTGGTTATTATTATTGTTGTTGGTGTTGGCGGTGATACTGACATTGGTGGCTGTCCTTTTTTTTGTAAGTTGTTGACCTGGAAAAGGATCATTTGATTTTTTCTTTATTTTATGTTTTTGTTGTTCTATGTGATTGTCCTTTGCCGCACGTTAAAGTTTAAAGCTGTGGGTTATTTTGTGGAGGTTGTTAAAATTATCCTTTTCCAACCTCGCCTGATGGCACTGGATCGTGTGGTAGTGGTCTGTTGGACGTGATTATGTTTATTGTTTGTTTTTAAAATGAGTTGAAAAATGTCCTTTTTCTTATTGAAAAAAGATGTAATGTAATTTATTGGGTGGTAACAGACTCTGTATAAAATGAGAGGCCTTGAATTTCAACTACCTTTGTGAGCATGTAGCAGAGCCATTAACAAAAAAAAAGATATTGCTGAAAGTTTTTGTTTTTTAATTTTGGGGCTGTGAAGGAAGGGAACCCCCTTTAAATAAATTTTTCAAAGTTGTTTCAAAAGTTATTCTATTCAAGTTGTTAACTAAAAATTATTTCAGCAACTTGTTCAATAAATGAACTTACGGGTTCCAAGAGTGGATTCATCAACTATATTTTTGCTATTATGAAATTTACATTGCGAAAGCGACAACTTTGTTGGTTTTTAAAAATAACAGTTCTTTACTACAACGGCGTGACGATTCTGTTGCAATATGAGCATTTAAGGGCGGCCATTGTGCAGTGGTAGAGTGATAGATAGATAGATACAGCTGTGGACAACTAATTAGAAACAGAAATTGCGTGTACTCCAACAACCGTTGCTTGCTTCAATTATTTTTCAAATTCATTTGTTTTTTACAATAATTTTGAGTTTTTATTCATAAATTAGGAAAAACAATAAAATATTTGGGAAACGTAACACTTTTCTTTTCCTCCATTTTTTGCAAGAAAGCTCCTTTTGCGGCGGACAACTAATTGGAAACAAAACGAAAAAGTGTATTTTGTATGAATATTTTTCAATATTTAAATATTTTTACTTTACAAAACTTTTAGTAATTTGTTGCAAAGCCTTTTTGCTCTATTTTGTATGCGCTGTTGATATTAGCTGGTAAAGGGACCTCTTTCAATCATCATAGTCTTGACTATTAAGATTTAGAACTATCTCACAGTATCTAGCAACGTCCATTTAATCTGCATACCAACTTGATCTGGTTCGTATATCTTGTAGAGCTGCTATCTTTGGGAGCCGGTGATTATCGATTTTCATAACCTTCAGAACATAATCATTGTTATAGTTGCATTTTTAAAATTCGAAAGAAAAGGGGTGATAAGCCTGTTTCCAATGCTTTCATATAATTTGGCATATTGAGAAGCAGTCTAAAAATTCGCTTGATGTAGTACCGCAATAGTTTTACCATTGTTTCATACCTTTTTGTCCCCCAAGTTTGCGTTGCGTAGAGCAAAATAAATTCCGATATAGCTTCAGAAATCCTGAACTTACTGCTATGTGCAATATTTTTGTTGTTGAAGCATCTATTCCACGACGCGCTGATTGCGCCTTTTGTGAGCTTTTCCTTTAAATGCCTCTCCATACTTAAATTTCTCGTGAAGTAAACTCCCAAATATTTAAAATCCTGGACAATTTCAATGCTCTCCCCATTATATTGGCATTTTTCGTTCATGCAATATCGTCCTCCTCCTTCCCTGAAGATCATAATTTTGGATTTATTTATTGTGTATGTATTGAGATAGTAGGTCTATCATTAGCTGCAACGATTCAGGTGATGGTGCCAAAAGTACGATATCATCCGCGAAAAGTAATGCCTTAACCCTATGGCCAGCGTACTCAATCCCACAGGGTAAAAAGTCTACTAGGCCTTCAATAGACAAAGCAAACAGGCTAGGACTCATTGTACAACCTTGTCTGACTCCTGATCCTGTTTCAAACCACCTTGACAACTCTTCACCATTCCATACTTTGGCCAGTATGTTATCATGAAGGTTTCGGATAACTCTTCCAAACTTCATTGACATTCCTATGCTATAAAGTATAAAGTATCAAAAGCCGCCTTAAGCCCAACAAAAAACGTGTACAGTTTCTTTCCTTTGGTAAGCAATGAATTCGCAATATTTTGAAGCACGAAGAAGTGGTCAACTGCTGAATAACCTGCCCTAAAGCCTGCCTCCCTGCCTGGAATTCTTTCATCGATCCATCTACTTAGCCGTCTTTGCAAAATTAAAGTGAAGATTTTATAGGATGCATTTAAGAATGAAATCCACCTGTAGTTGGATAGTTCAGCCAAGGTACCTGTTTTATGAGAAGGAAAAATAATAGATTTTTTGAATTCTTGCGGTATAATAACCCCTATTTCCAGTACATAGTTGTATATCAATATCCATGTTAACCTCTGTACTTTCCTTTAAACCTCCCAGTTTCATCTGGAAGCGCGCCGCCCTTGAGGTTATATGTGAAATCACCACTGCACCACAAAAGAAAAGGGAAGGCAGCTTCCCTGGGTAGTACAATGGGCCGGAAATTAGGTCTGAGTGCTCCAGATTAGCATAAACCTCCTCTTTTTAATTAAAAAAAAAAAAAAAATCAGCAGTTCTGTCAGGATGAGGATATTTTTTCGAGAAAAAAGTAATTCTGTTATCCTTTCTATGGTCTTGTTCCGATTGCAGAAGTTCTATTCTGATTGCTACAGTTTTGTATATCGATTTTCACAGTTCAGTCGTTTTGTCACAATTTCTTCAACTTTTTTGCAACCACAAGGAATTCCTAAAATTCTTTCACTATTACAGCAATTCTGTCGCCCCTTGAACGTTTTGTCGCGATTTTAAAAGATACGTTTATCGTGTTTGGGAAAATTTGTATCTAATTATCGTTAGGGTGGGGTGGGGCCAGTTCGAAAGAAATGAATCAGGTTTTTCGTCTCCATGCAATTGCAAAGGTTACCTTCCAAATTTTGCACTTCCATGATTCTTCACTTCCGTGATAATTGAGTGGAAAAAGATCTGCTCTTGTTTTATTTTGGTGTCGATCTTGACATCATGATCGTCGCGGAGAACTATTTTTCCCAGGTTTGATTAACTTGAATCCTTGAATCTTTTACCAGCAATGTTTATTCTGGGTCTATAATAGCCCAGATCCGTTTTGAAAAAGAAGATATAGATAGGTGAAACACCGGAGGTTCTAAGTACGACTTATGGATTGAATTTTTTTCCCGTAACCAGAACATGTTTTGCATAGCTTTTTAACTTTGTCGTATATACGTACCAATCGAATCCATATACTTCACCAGCATGGCATTGGATCGATCTCTTGTGTCCAAGAGTTTGTATTAGGCTTTCTACATCACAGTTTTTTACCAAGTACTTCTCTGCTGGTTTTTCTTTCAAAAGTTGTTATTCATCCCAAATCGAATTTTTTCAAGGACATTTTTCTCCTTTAGCATATACCTATGTACCTCTATACCTTCATTAGAGAACGCCATCATTACAATATCTGGTGTTAACTATAAGATTCTAAAGACGTCAGTATGTGTGGAGCTTGTTCATCATCACTTTTGCATCATTTTCGGGGTCTCCACTTATCTGTTAAACTCATCCCCATGAATAAATGGTTTTGCGCCAACGAAAGCAAAACTTATTCCTCTAGGAAGAACCAATGAATTACAAAATAGCTTATTCCTGTCTACAGATTTGATTACGACAAATTTTTCGAAATAACTTCAATTCTTTCGCCAAGCGGGAATAATTGTTTGTTGTTTTGTTGGTATTTCGGAAACCTTGCCGTGTTTACGAAACCCCTGTCGTGATTACATTTCTTTCACGATTTTGACATCATCTTTGTTGCTGTTTCGAAAAATTTGTCACAATTACGAAAATTCTATGTCCGTCAAGTTAGCACTACCACCCCCTTAAAATGATCAAATTAACTCAAAATCAAAAA
The DNA here is from genome assembly GCA_914767635.1 of Melanostoma mellinum. Classification (NCBI taxonomy): domain Eukaryota; kingdom Metazoa; phylum Arthropoda; class Insecta; order Diptera; family Syrphidae; genus Melanostoma; species Melanostoma mellinum. The sequence goes on along the minus strand of OU612058.1, from coordinate 48,347,256 downwards.
CTGAGTAAGCCATTCGTTGTTCACAAGATATCCAAAAAGATATTTTGTTGTATTTTTTCGAAGTGCCCCCCTTGTAAATGATTTTCAAGCTATTAACGAAAAACACCAAAGTTCAATACTTCAAAAAATGGTTCAAATCAACTCCACACACTATTTTTTTTTTAAATTAAGTGATAAAATTTTTTGGTTTTCACGATTTACGAAAGTTTTCGTTTTTTATTTAGATCGATTTGACGGATTTGGGCTTTGGGGGGAGGGGGGGGGGGAGGGGGTAGTGCTAACTTGACTTGTCAATCCTTCATTTCATAATGAACTGCCTAGTCCAAGTGAACTGAAAAGCGAGAAATCAGCACTCACAGAAAAGGGTTTTCCCAATTTAAACTTCTTCGCCATTAAAAAAAATTTGTGGAGATGCAACCATTTATGTGAAAGGGAAGGGGGATGACTATGTTTCTTGTGACTAGTTTCTTTTTAAGAAGGCTTTAAAATGAAGATAAAATTTTTTCCAGTGTGATATGGATTTGTTAGTAAGAGAAAACATTCCCATCAATGATGGAGCACAACTTTATTCAAGTGACTACCTGTCGACTAGCAGTAGCGCTTTCTGTCACTTTTATTTTCCAAGAGCTTTTTAATGGTTTCGGACCTAAACCCTTAACGGTTTCAGAAAGAAAAAAGTTAAAAGAGATCAAACTGGAACTCTGAGACGGCCAATCGCGCTGGATTATTCGTTTAGGCCTTAAGTCCTTTCAAAAATGCACTTTTTAGTTACAAATCACTTGCTTTGGAAGCAAGTCTTAAATATCTTCCGCCGTTTTTTCGACCGTAAATCGACGCATTCCGTTTCACGGAGGTGTGATGCTAACTTTCTGTTAAGATTTCGAGTGGGAAAAATCTGTCGGTCTCAAAATATTCTATGATTTACAAAGAAAGCACTACAAGGTGCTGGTGACCTTGGCTGAATTTTTAGTATGTCGGCCTGTTGCGTGGGATGTTCGATGATCGAACCCCAGAAGCATCAAGAAAAATCTGTTTTTCACGATAGCTCAGGGGATGGACAACTGCTCCAGAAGTATTTTTATTTATTTATTTACTAGCTGAGCCGCCCGGCTTTGCACGGGTCTGTAATTTTAAGGTTCCCGTTCTCGTTTTTCCTCTTACGTGAGAATTTGGGGATGAAATATAATCTTTCTTACTGTGGGACTATGCGGCATCCTAATTCTGAAAGAATTTCTGAAATCTGTCCAGTAGTTCCTGAGTTTCCGTTCCCAAGCCATTCCTGTTGAAATCTTCCTTTCCCGTGGAAATATGTGCGGACATACATATATGCATCCTATTTTATATACCGGGTGCGACAAAAATATGGAAACCCCTGGCAGAATATGCGTTAAAAAACATCAAAGACCCTATATCCAAAGTATTTTTCGACGAGGAATCCGATGGTGACCTTGAATTTGACCTTGGACGTAACCTTGAAGCCCATTCATTTCACATCATTTTGCACGTATTTTTTATTTCAAGCGCTGCACCTCTAATAATATCATTAAAAAAACTAAAATAAAATACATGTTTTTTCGCATTCGTTATACTGGACCGCCACAGACATAGCTCATATTTTTCTTTTTAAAGCATTTCAAACTATGTCTTGGGAAACTTCTAGCTTCTCTTCGCTGCCATCAAGCAGATCAACTCCTTACTTGTTTGAGAATGAGTTATAATTAAAATACTCACCGTCATAACGTTTTCATTCAATAAGGTAGAAAGGATCTACTTTTTCTCGAAACAAAACACCACACGAATGCAACTTAAGTAACTTTTAATAAAAAGATATTTATGGTTACATTATTAATTTTTCATTTGCTTTTTATTTACATTTATATTTAATAATAACTTCTCTTACTTTCTTAAAGCTTTGAAAAATAACTCCTCGTTCTCTTCATGAATACACATTGCAAGTTCACAATTTTTTAGTTATTCTTCACATGGGAATCTATTTTCCTTATTTTTTTTTATGTATGTATGTAGATATATACGACGACGAGTAGGTGAATATTTTTTTTTTTTTTAATTTTATTTCCATTTTTTTATGCATAGATGTCATTTAGTGTGTTGATGATTGTACATTTGAAGGGAATGAAAGTGTGTGTGTTCAATAGAAACAAAAGAAAATCGAATGGAAATTGTTTTCGACTCGGAGGGTTCTTCAACACATAAATTTTTCTCTAACTTAACATATTCAATATACACACAATTTACATAAGAAAATGCGTTGCTTATAGAGCCTACGCCATCCAATGACAAACTAAAATAAAAAAAAAATGTCTTAAGTTTAAAACAAAATTGCAATTTATCGTTAATGATTTTTCTTTTAAATATACTTTTATGTTTCTTAAGTACGCGCATCTTATGCATTTTTTATTTTTAATTTTCTTTGGCTAATGTATATGAATAGTTATCTTTTTATCTTTAATTTTTCATTTTGTTTTGCGTCATAAATTTTGTAACATTTGGTATAAATAAATAGAGTTTTGCTTGTGAATAAATGTTTTTAATTATAATGATACTTTTTGTTTGATGTGTGAGTAAGATAATAATTTTTTATATACTTTTTTGTTTTGTTTAAAATAAAACAACAATACATTTACATTTGGTTTCTCTTCAATCTTTATTTAGTTTTTTTTTTGGTTTGGGTTTGTTTGCTATGACACAAACAAATAGTTTTTATTTCATTAATTTTTCAAGGGTTAATTGCCCTTGTAACACAGTTAAATTACAACATTAATGATATGTATTGTGTATTGCTATGACACTTAAACACCGGATTCGTTTTTTGTTTTGCACGAACATTACAATGAGTTTGATTTTTATTTTATTTTTTTTATTTTTCTTTGTGTAGATAGTCCTTTTGAATAGGTTTTTTTAGTATGCAGTTTGCTTATTATTTTTTTTTTGTTTATAAAATGCGCATAGAAAGACATTGTGATTGAAAAAAAGCGTCCATCTCTCAAAAGAAGAGAGGCGTGTTGTCGTACACCTCTAAATGATAAATAAAATAGAAAAATATGTTTTTTTTTTGCTTTGCCTTGCGATGATATGTGTGTGCAAAGGTTCCTTTTTGTAATACACACATAACAATGGTAAATTTACTGAATTCAAATTGTGCGTGAATCCGTGGGTGGATGGATGGAACTGGGGAGGAGGTGTGTGTTTTGTGTTGTTGTTTGGACTTGGACTTGGGACTTATGCGGTAAAATGCTGAACTTTTATTTGCGTTGGCTGATTTATTATGATGATTGATTAAGGGTTATGTCTGGTGAAATTTTGATCTGCACTCGTGTACGTGTAGGTTAAAATGAAATATATTCTTTGCACAGAGAAGACGAAGAGAAAAAAATAACATACGAAATATATTTTGATGGATTCTCTGTGCACAGAAGGTGGAATTTAAATTTTGCACATAAATATGAATGGTATCCGATTGTCAAGAAGGGACTGATTGAATTCGCAAAATACAGGTGGGTTAGATAGAAACATGTTTTGTGGAGCAGCAGAATTGTATTGGTGTTTTATGTATGCTGGTTGTGTGGAAGGAGATGGAATGTGTACAATGTACATATGAATATGAGTTTAATAACAAATTTAAGATGATTTGGCAGAGTAGAAGTAGACGAGAAAATTGTTGTCTTGGTTGCATAAAAGAGTTATTTTTTTGTTATGGAACTGCGCAGTGGGTTCTTTCTTATGTCCTTTTAATATCCGATAATATAGGTTTGTAGTTCAGCTGCAATTGCAATTTTATATTAAAACTCATCTTGCTGTTCTTTGAAGCTTTCGCGCTCGCCATCTTAAATCTGCTGACATCAATTACCACTTCAAAAAAATAGACGTGTTAAAAACTGCGCTGGCAAGAGATACCCGTGACGTAATAGTTACCAGTTCAACCTGTTGCGTGGGAATTCGCAGTTCGACTCACAGAAAGGAAGGTTTCAATTGGGCTTCCCAAAATTAAATAGGAAAAGGCGCAGAGAAGAGGGGACTGAAATGCAACACTCAAGTGTGTTTCCTGTAGCCTTTTGGTTGGCATTTTTGCCTGTTGCTTGGGAAGTGTGTTGTTAAAATCCCAGAAATATCACAAAAAATGTTTTTCACGGGTATCGCATTTCGAGATAAATTGGGCAGTCCTCGAAGAGGAAAAATACTTTCTCCTGTAGCTATTCGTAATCCGCATTAAATTTGGATTTCCTTGAAATGCGTAAGGCCTAGAGGTTTCCGTGGCCTTGTTTCTCGACACTATTTGTTTGTTTATTTTCACAAGGAACTCAATTTGTCTGGCCTCACAGACAAAGTTCTTAGAAAACACGAGTTACGGCGAATTACAATGCGAGCTTCATCCTAAAAGCCTTAGGGGAGAATGCCAATCAACCGAAAGAGCTGGTGTCTGCCTAGAGTAGAAATTGTGTTTTTTTTCTTGGAATAGCCTAATCAAATTTTTCTGGAAAGCTGGCAGGTTTCTAAGGACGACCACTCAAAGAGCCGAGGTCTGATTAGCTGGAATAGAATTCTGTTTTTTTTTTCTGGTATATATCTAGCCATACGTTTCTTGATACCTGGCATGTTTCTGAAGATGGCCACCTCTTATTGGCGGTTTTTAGAAAAAAATTGTTGCATTCTGTTTTTTTTTCTTCCTCTAGTGGCTTGAGAACTAAGGTGTCCGTTTCACTGGATCCGAGAGCTGGTCCGAGTTCGGCCAGTTTATCAGTCATTTCATTACCGGTTATGTCACAATGTCCTAGAAAACAAATTAAAGTAACGGTGTTCGTTGACCTGAGCAGCTTCCTACTAATTTGGATCTTGTGACAATGGATAAAATAGTTTTAATGTTTGTCTGGCTGTCTATGAAGATGTTAATATTTTTCCTTCCTTTCCTTAGATGGGCATTCTGTAAATACGGAGACATGGTTTGCTTTTATAACTCTGTTTTTTTCTGCCAGCAATCTCTTGCCGGAAGGATTGTAAGGGCAACTGGACTGAAATCCGTATAAGAGGAGGTTTGGTCTGTTTGCATGTCTATATCAGATGATTCATTCTAGTTCTGTAGCCTGATATGCCTTTTTTGCAATTATTGTGTTGTTTGAGTCCCAGTGCGCTTTTAGCCGCCACCTCATAAATGAAAAGAGCTAAATGAGCTAGCAACAGGAAGGATTTTAGACTTGCAGTTGGTGCCGTTGTCATGGGCCATGAGCCACGAAAGCCTTTGGTTTTAGGTCATGGTCTTGAGACCTTAAGCAAAAAAGTGTAAGAAGCTGTTCCCATTTGTAAAACTTGAGAAAACCATCAATGAGCCCTCATATAGAAATGATTTTAAAACAACAAGTTGAGGATTGCGTTGTCAGAAGGAACGCAACTGGGGTTTGTAGCTAAAAAATCTAGACATGGATAAGTTCTACAGCTGCAACGATAAACTTTTTTTATGTTATACCGAAGACAGTAGCGCTTAACCTTAACTACACATTTGACTCAGTGTAATGGCGATGCAGGACGCACCATGCCTTAGATGTCTAAGATGCAAAAGACTGCGTTAAGCCGATAACCATCAATAACCGTTCCAACAATATCCAGTTTTTAACAATAAGTTGACGGCAAGACTGAAAAAGTGCCTAAGGCCACAAAAGAGATGAAAAGGGAAAAAACTTTCAACTACAACCTGCACCAGGGACTTTAACGTTTGGAAAGCTTTGGAAAACACTTTCAATCACTTCCATGTTCGGTGTTCAACGCAAGAAAGGAATGAGTTAAGCTTGTTTTATCGGCGTACCCCACGAGCGGATCTTAAGTGTTAAAGTGGGAGAGCTGTGATTGAGATCACGATGCTCGTAACGTCGGAAAAAGAAGAAGATGAAGAAGTTAAATTTTTATTGCTGGTTTTTTGTATAACTTTAAAAAAAAAAAATGTTTAATGACAATAAGTTGAAAATAGCGCTGGGACTCAATTGTTCAGGAAATGTAAGAATACAGTCATTTGTCGAGCTACGAAGAACAACAGATTACTCCAGATGAAGTGGAAAGCTGTAAAGTGGTTGGACGCCTTTAAAAAGCCTTGGATTAAGCTGAATTATTATGTACAATGCACAATCTGTACTGTAGCAAAAGTATAAAAGACAAAACTGAAACTAAATTGTTTTCTAGGCTTCTCACATTAGCACTTCTTCAACGAAATAAGTTTCACGGCAATGCGTTGAAAGCATCGCTAAAAAATGAGACCCAAAAGCTTGTGAGACCAGAAAAGGTGAAAACAGAATGATTTGTAACGTTCTGAAGAACCGCAAATTGATCTACATTCGACAGAGCTTTCTGAAACATGGTCGGGGACATGAGCACTTTAAACCCTTAAAAATACCTTTGACTATGCTGAATGGTAATGCTGTGGTGTTTGAGGTGCAAATCCCAACGGAAAACAAAAAATTGTTTCTACCTGGGTATCGCCTCTTCCGAGGAGTACGCAAGCCCGTGATTGGCGCTTCCTCTGTTAGCTGTTCGAGATCGGAAACAAGTTGTAGCTACTTTCCATTCCTCAAAACGTATTTATTTTATGCTGAATAACAAAATCACTCAATAATTTATGATAAAAAAAAAGTGATTGCGTTCCGATTTGTCTATCTCAAACGATCTTATTGCTGTCATTTGAGTTGTAAGAAAAGCCGTGTTGCTCGTGTTTATTCTTTTAAATCGAAGTCACTTAGTCCTTTCAGACGAAAAATATTTCCTGTTGGTCAATCTAAAATGAACTCATTGCACTTTAGTTTCAAGTAGCTTCTCGTAGCGACTTCTGCACCCCAGTAGGAAATTTGAACCTCTACAAGAAAATTAACACGAGTTCCTCGAGAGAGGGCTTCGTTTGAATACTAGACATTTGCTTGATATGTTAAATATTTCCTTGCCACAATTTCTCATTAAATGAGTTTTCATTCAAATACCACCTTCAAACAAAAGTGCAGATAGGTTCTAAAACTAACATAGCGTTCACTTAACCATTGTTTACTTCTATTCGGAGAGACAAAAAAACATGACAGAAAACACATGCAACAGCAACTCCCTAGAGTCTAGAGAAACATGGCATCGGGTGTGCCAGTGCAATTTCACGACTTTTACAATAGAAAGCTGTTGAATTATTTAACAGAAAACACATTCACTCCTTACAACAGCATTCAAGTGTTGATTTTGCTATGTTTTCAGTTACCTGTTTTACATTTGTTATTTCAGATTGCATGCCTTAAACAATTTCATCGTACCTACGTACCATTCAAAAAATAGCCCTAAACGGTACTTGTGCACCGCCACCAACAACATGAATAAGCTCTTGGGAAATCAACAAGAGCTGCATTGTGTTGTTACTTGTTCACATGAAAATTACACAGCCATAAGTACACCAAAATTATTGTTGTCTTCTATTCAATATGATTTCTGTGAAACACTGAACTGGAGCAGTGAAATTTCTACTTTGTTACGAATCCAGTCTCAGCCAGCCAACGTTTCCTCAAATTAAAGACCAATAAACTTTTGTTTAGCTACAACTTGGGAATAAGTGAAAGCTCGAAAACATTGCTCTTTGATAGATATACCGAAATATGTATATTATTTATCAAAGCCAAGGTCGATAGGATGATGAGAATTTAGAGATTTTCCATGGATGCAAGGTATAGTTTCGTAGGAAGCTGGGAGATGGAGTTTCCAATCCACGGTTATGGTGCATGTGTAACTTTTTGGTTGTCTCGATTTGGTGGTTTCGATTCTTTTGTCTGTAGGGTGTCATTTCTAAAAAAAATACGCATTTGGTTCCCAATATTCTCATTTCGTTTTGTAAAAATTTTGGCATTTTTTGTGTTGTTGAAGTTTCCTGAGAGCCGCCATCTTGAATTCAAAAGGCATTTGTTTTTCATGATGTAACTGGGACGGTTTTAATTTTTAACTTACTTGATATATGCTAAACTTTTATAAAAAAAATAGTGTGGCGCAACAGAGCGAGGAACCCTTGGGCCTAGCGCATTTCTCACAACCATGCCTTGGGAGGGAATGGAAAAGACCTACAATTTTCTGCCGGTTCCGAACGGCTAATCGAGAAAGCACTTTTCATGGCAATGAATACTAACGGAGGACTTGCCAATTCCTCTCGAAAGGCGATACCCGTGGAAAAAACATTTTTGCCTCTGTTGGGATTCGAACCACGAACCTCTGGATTAACAGTTTGTTATAGTTTTTCAACTAGAGTATGATTTGTTTTCGACCACAAGTCTTTGAGCTCTTAAATGTGTGTTTGATGCGAGTTTTGTAAGTTTTCAGATTTTCTTATTCGTCATATCCCACGAGCGAATCATTAGTGTGAAGCAGATAAGTGGGAGAGCTGTGATCCTTTTGAGATCGCAACTCTCGGCATTTTAAAATTCGGGAGAATTTTAAAATAAAAATTAATTCTACGCGCAGATCAAGGCGAGTACCATTTTTATGTCAAGGAAACAGTTCGATCAGTGTGAAAAGTAGATGAGGGTCTTGGAGGAAACTCCGCGCATGCCTATTAATTTACAAATTTTATAAACTATCTTATCTAGGAAAAGACAGAGTCAGCTAAACCACATTCCACATTTGGGTTGTGCGGCTAAAATATGACTCCCTATATTTGTACAACTGAAGTTGGGCTGAAGTTGATGCTGATGTGTATTTCTGGCAATTCGGATATGTCATTTGATTTGTTTGAGGAGCAATAGGATGACTGGTTAGTTCAAGCATTCAGAGCAATGTTCGCAAAAAAGAGAGAGATTGAGTGAGGCAGATTGCAGCACGACAGCGTTTAGTAGAATTAAATGATCCTATCTTAGTTGAGGTAGAGATTTATGATTGGACCAGACCTCTGAAACATTTCCTACGAAGACATTCTCTGTTTGGAAATGCCCGAAGGCTGCTTTCTAATTGGATATGTTGATGACGTTGATGCGGTGATAACTGCAGCGGACACCGAAAGCGCACGGAGAAACTTGAACCAAGTGATGCGAAGGACAAATTCCTGGGTGGAGGAACATGGGCTGTACGTGACTACTGAGAAGACTGAAGCAGTACTTCTAACAAAAAAAAAAAAGAATTCTTATGGTTATCGTCTTCCACATCGAAACTGAACTTAAAATAAGCAAAAACGGGGAAAAATACATTTGAATAGCACGACACGAAACTAAGCTTTTGGGACCAGATACGGACGACTTTTGAACGCACATCTAAAGTTACAAGCCACCTATCTAAATGGCAAATGTAGGTGTAGCATCCGCGAGCAAACGTAGACTTCTTTTGGCAACAACACATTCAATTCTGCTGTACGGAGCGAGATTTCGGCTGAAGCACTACGACAGGAAATCTACCGGAAACAACTAGCGGTGAATTGCGAATAACGACCGCGTACCGCGCAGTGTCTTATTCAGCAGTTCCTGTAGTTGCAGGTTTATGAAAATAAAGCAGAAATCGGCTGGGAAGCACCGAACATGGAAGCGAGGGCGATCACTCAGCAGAAGTGGCAAGAACGCTGGGATTTGGAAGGCAGAGGGCGCTGGATTACTAGGCTGATCGGAGACCTAAGCGAATGGAATATATAACCGGAAAAACGATGAAGTGAACTACTTCATCACACATTTCCTCACAGGACACAAGTATTTCAACGCTCTCCTGCACAAGATTGGAAAACGAAGAAGGCCTCCGTGCCAATACGGCGACAGACGCTGACAGACGACTCTCATCATAAAGTGTTGGAGTGCAGTAGATAAGAATCTTTCCGTCAGGAAATAAACGGAATTATCGGAGAGCTCATCCCAAATAATATCATCCGGGAGATGCTGAGCGAAGAGGAGACTTGGAGGCAAATTAGCATATGTCTGACACAAATTCTGAAAACAAAGAAACAAGAAGAGATAGTTCAGGAACTTGAACCCGACACTCAGATAAGGATCCCCCCTCGAAGAAACGCGCAAGTGGTCCCGAGGGGGAGATCAGCGAGAAACTTTTGAAGTTTTAGCCGGTATGCCAAGCTTAGTACGTCTTGGAGAGCCCTGTAAACGGGAAAGTATGGATATAAAGCATTTCTCCCAAAGTAAATACAAAATGCCCTTTGTTGGCCTTGAAAAGCATGGGTTAAGAGTTGTTGAGAAGCACCTTCCCAATGTCTTGCTATGGGCCGATATATGCTTAAAAATTTGTAGCCAGATTAAAAGAAGTAAGAGAGCATACTACTTCGCTTACCACCTTTGCAGAAATCTGAGTACCTCTTTGGCGGTTTCAAAAAAGTTGTCTTCCATCAAAAGTATTAACAAACGACAAATAAATAGTTCAAAATCAATTGGAGTTCATATAAAGCGTAATAATTTTAATTTCTTGAGAAAAATGTAAAAATGTAAAATAAAAAATTACAAACTTTACGCTCTTAAGTTTGTGATGAAAGAAACCGTTGTCATGATGAAACAACCAATTTTTAATTGAACTTTAACATATCGGCTAGTTCGTTTGCTTAAATTTTCTCCATGAGTTTCATAACCGTACTGCAACTGTAACCCGAAAAAAGTAAAATGAACAAGAAGGAACATCCTCTTTTGTATTATTTAACAGAACCCACTGCATAACCTATTTTATCTTTACTTAACATAACAGCAATTGAGATAAATTCAACATTTCACCGCAGATAAGTTGGTTGATTTTAGCCATGAAAATTTGAAAATAAAAATAAAGTCTATACAAATTCCAATGAAAGTGTTGATATGAATGGAATGGTAAATGATTATCAGCATTCTGTTTGCATTCGTCAATTTTCATCTCTTTCTTCTCAAACATATTCTTTCTTTTTCTATGTGACAGCAAGAACTCAGACTCAGAAACGTTTTCCTCTTCGAATTCCTCCCTTCATCATTTCTCTCTCTCACTTTCTCTCTAGATCTCTTTCTCATGTAGAATTCTGAATAAGTTTTCTTATCTATTTATCATTTTATTTTGTTTTTTATGTAAACACATCTATGTGTATTAGGTAAATTTTCATTAATAATAATTTAATTTTGTATATAAGTTATGTTAGTTTTACATGTATAATGTATGTACTTCTGTCTTATATGTAAATATATATATATATATATATTTAGGTTACTTACTTGCATCATCTTATTAATTATGTATATAATTTTAATTTTTTTGTTTTTTGTTTTTTTCTTTATTAAATATTTAGTTAATAATAGACAGCGTAGCATAGGAAGACGTCAATACCTGCATAAGACATTTTAGCCATATTTTTTTTCTCATTTTTTTTGTTTTGTTTAATATAATTTGTTAATATCCATTTAAATATTTGTTTTAAAAAAATCTTTTTTTTTACTTATTTTTTAGTAACATTGTCTTTTTGATGTTTATTAAAATTTTCTTTTATATTTTTTATTTTCTTCTTTTTTTCTAAAAACCTATAATAGTTCTATTTATCATAAAACTTCAGTGAAATTTTTAATTTTTGAGAAAATTAAAGAATATTAAAATGAAAGGATTTGTTTTAATTTACGCGATAAATGCGAACGTTTTGAAATTCTGCTAATGTCTTATGATCTATATTTTGGATTTAGTTGAAGTTTTAGATATTTTTTTTTTATTTTGATAAACATTGAATGGCAAATTGGGTGATAATTTGAAATAAGGAATAGTGTTAGTTAGGCTGCAGGTCAATTAAAATTAGAGACTACCACTCACATCATTTTGCAATGTTTTTAAAGCATTTTTTTGGTAGAATTTATTTACATTTAAAGGTTGAGAAATAGCAAAAGAAAATTCAATAGCCGTCAATCGGTTTCAAGCAAAATCGATTTTTAAAGAAATGATTCTAATGCAGTCTTACGAAATTGTTTATTTTTTACGTTTTAGCAAAAGAAATGTTGAGAGCAAATGTGGAGGAGTGAAAGTATAACTGAAAATTACTTAATCTAAACAAAAAATTGATAACAGAAGGAGTACATGATTTTTAGCACATCAAAATTATGGTTGACTTTGAGTATACTTCATGAATTCTCCCACCTTCGATTCCACTTTGCTTTATTCTTTCTTTCCTTAGTAAAGTAACAAACACAAAAAGGCCTTTCGTTATGTTAGGTTGGATGGGTTGTTTTAAAGCCTTTTCTGCTTCCATAAACGATCATTTACTTCCTTTAAATTTAACACCTCTTGCTGGAAGGTAAGTTGCTTCCATTAAGACATCACAACCCAAATCCGCCGTGAAACAGGTATGCTCATTGACATTAGGATAATCATGATTGCATGTTCACTGAAGTGTTAAAAACCTATTTTCCATGTTAATGCCCTCATGTGAAGTAACGTTACTCGATTATACAGCACTCGTACAAAATTTTGATTTAATTTTATTTAAGCTTAGTTATTAATTGCTTATAGGGTTTTTGTAATGAGTGAAAAATCTGGCAATAATCGGGTCCTTGTCATTAGTTAAATATTTAGTAATAATAAGGTTCTTGTTATGAGCTCAAACTGCATTGAAAATCGCTTTCTTACTTAGCTGTTTAGAATCGACAACGATTTGTAGACCTACACCATTCTTCACCAAGTAACGGTTGAGGGAATAGCGGTGAGCGGCGGGGTGCCCCGAGCTCTTTTGTGCCGCTCTATTTTTTTTCGAGCTTAAGGGTTTTGAAGACATAACCACATGCATGCTTCAGATTATTTAATATTTTCTGAGTTAAAATCAGCAATTCCTAAGATAAAAAGCACAAATAATATTGGACAAAGTGCATGTCCATGGTTTGTATTTATCTTTGTCTGGAACTATTGTAATGCATTACCAAAATACAAACAAAATCGCCGCAGCTCTTAATCAAAAATCCCTGGGCCCGTATAAAGAAAAAACGAAAAAACGCGAGACCTTAAACAACGATAGCCGCGACAAAGACCGGTTTTGTTAGTGTGTTATACGAGTTGACAGCCATTTTAGCCAAACGTAAAATAAGACCGGTTATGAAGTACAAAGATGATTCCATAACAGTGTCTGAACGACTTCAAAACGACCACCAGAAGCAGTCGTAAATTACAGCGAGTGTCGTTAAACGTTATCGCAACGTAACAATAATTGCAAGTTTTTATTGCTAGTATCATTATTTGTTATACGAACTCTGTAATAGGTGTCAAATTTTTTTTATAACTTTTTTGTTTGATAATTTGAATATTTTTCACTCACAATTGTTTTTACCTTCTGTTTTTTGTTTTTTGAATTAAGTTTTTTTAAGTTAGAATCTTGTATTGAAGTTTTGAGAAAAATCTACCATTTACTGCAATCGAAAAACCCTCTCTAAGTTGAGGGTCGGACTCTACACCGTGATTGTGTGTCTAGCACTCATTTAAAGCTCACAACGTGTCTAAAGGAAATGGTATGAGAGTGAGTTGACGGCAACTGAGCAGGAGTATCAAAGCTTGATCGTATTAAAAATATCAAGATCCGTGGAAGCCTTGACGTCAAGAGTTATCTTGGAAAAAATGTAGAGCACGACACCGCTTCAAATGGGATTGTCATGTTCTAATGAAAGATCCAGGAAACCCCGTCGAAAATGCAATGTCATACAACGTTCAGACACAATCCAAGAAGGGCAGACTAAAACACCTCCGATGTAGACAAATGCATCTGCACTTTTTTATTCTCAGATATAGAACAATCCAGAACTTGGAGGCTTGCCGACGACTCCTGAGGTCAACGCACCGGCGCCGGCGGTGTACCCTACATGTGGATCAAAACTAGTGATCCGCTCGTAGAATTTATAAGTGGGAGAGCTTGTGCTCCCGAAAAACATATGGAAGAAGTGGAAAGAATGAGCAGTTCCAAGTTTTTCTTACTCGACTCGTCGAAAAATTTGTAGTTTTCCTCCATTACATGGAGATCTGATATGAGTATCTCTGAGGCAACGATGACTTCCAGAGGCATATATGCGGATGACTTGGGATGTGTATGAAGGAGCGGTGACGAAGGTATAGTGTCCAGCTGGCTTACAGCAGGGAAGCGTCTTGAGGCCTTTGCTTTTTATTGCGGTACTTGACTACCTGCTGGAATGTAAAGTGCAGATAACCAAAATATATCAACTATTCTTTGCTGGCGATGATGCCATCATAAGTATAAGAATCCTACACCTTTGTAAGAAACACTTAATGTATGAGTAGACATTTTAAAAGGTGGTGGCGATAATGTCACCATTTTCTTTAATAATATAAATATCACCTAAGCTGAAGGGAGACCTCTACACAGGAGTTGTACTTTCAGCATTCGCATGCTGTGATAAAAAAATGTCACGGTTCACAATGCAGGAGAGTGTACAGAAAGTATGCGAGTGATTTGGCGGCAAATGGCAGCATTCGTAACAAAACTTCATCGTATTAGAGATATAAAATACGTGAAGGCCTTAACATCGAAAATAGCATCTTGGAAAAAATAGATCACGATTCACGACCAGCTCAATTGGTGTTGTCATATTCAAAGGAAATATCAAGAGGACCCCGTCAAAAAGTCAATATCATAGATCGTTCAGACTCGATTGCGGAGAAACTCAAGACGACGCCGACGTAAGCTTAAACACTCTTGGTGCAGACAATTGTCACGATATCTGTATTCGATTGGTCTTAGACATGAAACAATCAAAACAAATCTGCAGACTTGCCGAAGTTTTCTGAGGTTAACATGAGGTAAACTACGTGCAGATATACACAAGTGACTCGCACGTATAGGAGATAAGTAAGATCTTTTCGAAATCACGAAGCTTGTGACCCAGAAAAAAGGGAAGAAGCAAAAATTATAAGAATTTAAAGCCATTTTTAAATCTTTTTGTTTTTTTACGGATATCTCCCTTCCCCAAAAATTGACAAGTCCTCCAATAGTAATCAGATCACTTTACAAACTGCCATACTGCCATGGAGAGCGCTCTCTCACTAAAGCCTTCGGAATTGGCGAAAAACTTGTAGGACCCCTCCATTCCTCACCAAATATCTAAAAACAAAAATTGAGTACTGCACGTTAAAATGAGCTATCCGTTTATGTTCGTATCATTGCACGTGCATTTAGTATTATACGTGTAATTATTTGTTACTCAAGGTGGTTTCTAATCCCATCGACATTAAAAAGCAAATATATTTTTTGACTTTACGTGATTCGAAAAATAATTATTAATGCTTATCATTTTTTAAATTTGTTTGTTTTATCATAAAATCTATGAAAAGTAAGGATACTTTCTTACGTGTGGTTTTCGCTAGGTGTTAGATTAGATAATTTAGATCTGTGAGCACGAATGGTTTATGTTTTCTTTCCTCAAAATTGTGCAATTCAGTCTTGTGCTGTATACAAATGTTTTATCCTTTATCTCAATTTTAGCCTCATTAATGTCCAAAGGTATATTTCTATAATTATCTTCTCGCTGTATTTTTCGAATAGATTGGAATTACAAACAACCACATATTTAACAAGCACAGAGTGGAAGAACTTTTTTTGGGATTTCGTAGGATAATAGAAGGCAAATTAGAGAGCGATGTTGATTTAAAAACCTTCAAAATAAATACCAAAAACTATCTTGTCCTATATTCAAGGCTTTTTAAGTTCTTATAATAAATATATCAATGCCTGAACGATGTTTGATCTAAGATCAAATAGTACCACTTCAGATATTAAGAAAATACATTTTCTTGTTACACTAATTGAAAACTACACGTTTTCGTTTCAATATTTTTTGATACAAGTGTACACGTGCAAAGTATACACGTATACACGAATTTGATCAAGAGTTCTAGTTCTAAACCATGTTTCTTCTTATTTTTTTTTGAAGTTTCGCAAAATGTTTTTGTACATGTGTATAAACTAAATTACCTAATTAAGAATAACAAAAATAATTCGCTTAATGAGTTCAAATTTACAAAAATGCAACAATTCATCTTTTCGAAGGTCTTAACTCAAAAAGTCAGAAGGGTCGTCCACTTCATCAAGTAATAAGCAACTAAAAACACAGCCATCTCGATAACAGGTTTCATTTTAATTTACAGACCTTCAAGACTTTCCAGTTTGCCGACTGATCTTTTTAGCTGCGATAACTCAAATCTGTTGATCGAAATTTGTTTCTCATTACAAAATCAATTCACCATGAACGTAAAATCTGAACTTTCTATTTATTCTACAGTATCTACTAAGTACCTGCTACACAACACATCACCAGTAGCCAGCCAATTAATTCCTCCTCACATCACGCAATTAAATCCTACAAGGGTGTATAAGTTTGAAGTCAAACTAAAACCTCCTCAGCCCAACACATTTTTTTCAAATTTTCTTCCTTTTTTTATAAACTCACTCAGTGACTCAGTTATGGGGAACTGAAGAAGACAAATTATTCATTTATAACACTCAAGGTCCTTCCAACATGGTCTCAGTGGGAGAAAAAAAATCGATTTCTCTGACATTGAAAGCTACGAGCTAACGACCGTAAAAACTATCACAAAACCAAAGTTACCCCGTGCCTTACTCTGCAGGCATTTGAAATTTTTTTTTCATGCCAACATTTTTTTTCTTCTTTTTAATAAAATTTCATGTCCTCACTCCTGAGTTCATCACTTCTTCTCTTCATGTGATGCGGTGTAGTAGTGTGTGAGTATTTCTAGAACGAACCAATTTACATTTTTATGCACATAGATTAAAAGCCATGAACTATTCTTTGGTATTTTTCCGGCATAAACACTTCAAGGCGTACGATTACTAAAAAAAAAGTACATACTCGTACATACATTTTCAAAAGAATACAACCAACCACGAAGTACTACACCCGCCTTTCCCTTGAGCTCACTCACCCAAACGTTTTGCAATTAAAAACACTTAAATCTATGAGAATATTATGATGTTGGGAGATTTGTAGATGGCACTAGTCATGTGTGGGATGAGCCACCTACCTATTTTACAAATAATGAACTCAACTGAAACTTATACACGATGAGGAAGTTGTATCTTTGTTGCAATGGCCGCCCTCCATAGATTTACTTCTATTCAGAATGAACGAAAACCGGAAAATGAATGTATTCAAAAAAATTCTGTTTTTTTTTGTTCTCTGTCTGTCAGGCAGGACTATAAGGATAAGGACAATACTTGACGTCACCTCCATTATGATTGTGTCAAGAGCAGAAGGATGTTTCTGGGATATGAAGGATTTTTTGTTATTTTGTTTTTGTTTGGTTAGTGAGGTCTTACGATGGCCATAAGCTGTAGTTAATTAGCCTTAATAGTTTGGCATACATTGTGTTACGTGTGTCCGAAACTTTTTGGATTTCAGTGGGAACGTATTACATAGGAATATTAATGTTATGGGTGATACCATTCAAATGTTTACACAACAACTTGTTGATTTTTGTGATTGTTATGATGTTAGTGTTGAAGTCGTTTTTTGTTCTGGAAAGGCAGAGGAAAAGTTAATGAGTTTTCTTATAAGAGTTCAAGGCAGGAACACATGAATGGGAAATAAGTTAGTTTTATTTAATCAATAAATCAGCTTGTTGATTGTTCGAGTGTTCTCATATACACGAAAACATACACAGTTGGGGCATAAGTACAATGAATTTGGAATGTAATTTTCAACCACCGATGTTCTTAAAGAAATATTTGTGTTGTGATATAATCGATAAACAATTTTCTAAGTTGTGAAGTGAAATTTTCAACAGTAAATATAAAATAAGTAGGGTGGCACAGCAGAGCTCGAAGGAGCCCGGGATGTAGGGCATTGCTCTCCACTGTACCTTGTTGGGAATGGAGATATCTTACAATTTAAAGCCAATATCGAAGGCATACAGCGAGGAAGATAATTGAATGTTTTCCACTTACAAGCAGACAACCTAACCATTCTGCCAAAAACAGCACACTATTTTTGAAAGACATGGAATTTCCGGTCTTCGTTTGCGTATTCTTTCGATTTTTTGTTTGTTTTTTTTTTTTAGATACTAAGACCTTATCTTTGAGGCCAGTCTCTCGATGGAGGATTATCGTAACACTTGGGTAGCAGCACAGAGCTAAAAGCTTACAAGCCAAGAGCCACTTGTTGCATTATAATCATTTCACTCGTAGAAGAACATTCAAACCTGTAGCTTTGTTTTACAGAAGTTATTTTTAACACTTGTCTTGATTCGCTTATATTACAAGTACTTGTAGTTTTAGATGAGTGCCACAGGTTCCAGGTGCATATCAGTGTATATGTCTACTTATAGCATCTGCCTGTTACTTTTCCAAGTCCGTGGCACCAAGATCCACATGGGACGAGGAGAGGTTTCCTACGAGATGAATCCACTCACTTTTACTCAGATGGTACTAAAACCGAGGACAGACTTTTCGGTGGCGTGCACTCAGAAGAACTAAATATAACTCTCTCATCCCGATTATAGCGATCAAAGAGGTCCTATTACGGTCCAGAGAAAACGTGGTATCAACGTCAAATATTCGCAGCTTCTCGGATAGCCAAGGATCAATTTGCAATGTTTCCACGAGTACTGTAACCGACCGCAACTGCAAACCAGTGCTCTCAAGTACTCACTTAATCGTGTATTGAACGATTTTTTGACATTTTTGACTCGCCAATATAAACTTGTGTTTGATTTGTGAACGACTGACATTTAAGCCATTTTCTTATTTTTAGTTCACAAATGAGTAATATGTTTTATAGAGATGACACCAAAATTAACATTCATCTTTCTCTTTGTGCCAAGACACTTCGGGTAAATGCAAGGCCGAGGAACTATCCAGAATAGGAACTGCCATGCCAATGTCACCCATCAACATCCTGTGGTCAAATATTACCATTTGTCTGACTATGGAATAGATCTGGCCAAACCCGGATCTAAAAAGTACCTGATATTTGTAATCCCTTTTAGTATAAACGGAGCACTGAGATCAACACCCTCAGCTGCCCTAAATATATTGCTCAACCTCACACCATTAGATATCTTCAGCAAACAAATGGCCGCCAGTACAGCCATTTGTATGAGAGCTATCTCCCAATCGACCGTTAACAACATCGGCCACGCTACAATCCTTAATTTTTTCGGATCAATCCCTTGCCACTCCAACTACACCATCCCCGAATTGGTTTTTGATAATAAGTTACAAGTCTCAATCCCACCGCGAACGACCTGGGAAGACGAAGAATGTTTGAGAAATGATTCAATTCATTTCTATACAGATGGGTCAAGAACATAGGAAGGGATCGGCTGCAGGGTGTACTCAAACCGACTTAACGTAAGTCTCTCATTCCGCCTTCCAAACCATTGTAGCGTGTTCCAAGCGAAAATTCTGGCGATCAAAGAACTCATACCGGGGCTAAAAGAGAACGTGATATCCTCAACGAATATCCGGATCTTCTCAGACAGTCGATCAGCCCTCAAATCACTCATCGCTGTTTCTACGAACTCAGTAACCGCCCTTAACTGTCGGCTATCTCTTAAGGAAATGGCTGAACAGGTCAATATTCACCTTATTTCGGTGTCTGGGCACAGAGATATCGCGGGAAACTGCAAAGCCGATGAACTCACCAGAAAAGGAACCGCACAAAACATTTGTTATCCAAAACCAGATTGCACGTTAGCTCCGTCAATGTCATCACCGGACATTTTCTGATAGGAAAACACGCCATAAGACTCAGCTTTCCCTCTAATGACTTCTGCAGAAGTTGTTAAGATGAGGAGGAGGAGGAGACAATCCCACACCTCCTCTGCTCATGTCCTGCACTCTCCTTTAAAAGAAAACGGTATCTAGGAAGGAGATAACCTGCATCTCCTTCGCTTGATCAAAAGCTCCAAATGTTTCTGTTAAGTGAGGCACTCCCTCGCACAATTTTTATATTATCACAATGGACTTAATATTGGTCTAAGTGTTAGTTGTTTTCCTGACAGCCGTTTTAACCTAGCCTTACATAACCTTGTTATCCCTTAACCCTTAACAAACCGCGCTGTAGCTTCATAATCGATGTTATAATCGGATATAACGCAAGGCTCAAGGTTTCATCAAATGATTTCTGTAAAAGCTGCACGAACACAAAGAAGATGAAAAATACGTCTTTTGAAAAGCACAATCGAGGAGGAATCGAGAACAGCTGAATAAATAGTTGAATCAGCCATGAAACTCACTCGTAGTGCATACAACGACCAGAAGGATGTATCCCAACAGAATAGAAGAAAAAAAGCCTGTCTACTGGTGTTCGGACGAGATAGCCGAATTACGCAGAAAACGTTTTAGTCGAAAAGTCATAGAAGTAGAGGAAGGCAAATTGGCGATAATTAAGGGGACCTTGGGGAATTCAGGACAGTGCGTCACGACCTGAAGAGAGCCATTAACCAGAGCAAGGAACGATAATTTAAAGAAATCCTACACGATGCAACAGCGATCTCTGGCGACTTGGCCACAAGATCGCTATATAAAAGTTTGTGGCCCAGAAGCCCGTAGAAGATCTTAGAATAGAAAGAATGAGGCACATTAAGGAATTGGACGAAGACACATCTTAGTCGGAGAAGCACAGTGATCTGTTATTGGAGCAGACCTCTGGAATATTTTCTATGATGAATTCTCTGTATATATACACCCAAAGGCTATTTTCTAGTTGGAAACGCTAAAGATGTTGCTTCGGTGATAACTGCAAATGCAAGATACACCGAAACCGCATTTTAACTCCTCGCAGCACAAATAGATTCAAGGAAAGAGAACAGAAATCGGCGTAGAAGCGGGCGAAAAATTTGCAGGATCGAGACCGCTAAGCCGATGGGAGAGCTAAGCGAGTGGAGTAACCGGAAACACTTTGAAGCGTAATACTACATCACACAGTTTCTCACATGACACGGGTTTTTTGACGTCTCTCTGCACTATATTGGAAAAGAAAAAGCCCTTAGAGAGATTTGCTGACAGACAACCCTTACCATACAGGGCTCGAGTTCAGTAAATGGCAATGTCTCCTTCAGGAAATAAACAGAAGTATCGTAGAAATCAGCTGATAGTATCACCTGGAAAAAGCTGAGACGTGAGAGACGTGGGATTTGAACTTCAATCCTCCCTCGTTAAAGTCGGACGTGCTAGCCATTACGCCCCGGGCACCACAAATAACAAACTACACTTTAAAAATTCACAATTACAAATAAATACAGAAATAATTAATTAAATGGACTTTCCTGAAATAAACTGCCACATTTGCTCTACACAATTTGATGAAACTATTAAAAGAATTCGAAAGTAGGTATGCGATCGATGAAATTTAGAATTTAATGAAATTATTTATGTTTATGATTTTCAATTATGTTAAGCGTTAAAAACTTGTTTTTTTTTTTGTTTGTTTGTTTCATACACTCACACTAAATCTAGCACACCTAAAGCACGATATAATAATATTTGATTACTCTTAGGGCGAGAAGAGAGTGGCTAATGTGAAGGGCTCATTTTTCTATAATTTAATTTACAGATATTTATAACTTTTATAAAACATTTTTTATTTTTTTTTATTAATGATTTCTATCCTTCTTTTTATTAAGTATAATTCCCTAGCTATGATTTATCTCAATAGTTTGATGCTTTTTACACCTATCCGAACTAACGCAGCTGTCACTGGTCAATGCTACATATTAGTTATTTTCTTATTTGTTTTTTTCTTTTCTTTTTAATTTTAACACTGTGGTAGATTAAAAATGTTGGTATACCTATTTTCTTACAGAGGAGCTGTTGAAAATTTATTCATTTTTATATTCATATATATATACAATAGCTATTAACATTTATATTTAATTAAATTATCTAACAATTAGTTTTATATATAATCATATACTATATACACAAGAGAGAAACTTAACGTTATAGTTTTAGTTCTTTTTTTTCATTTCTTTTATCATATAAATATTTGGTTTTTGTTTTCAATTTTTTAATACTAAGCCAATTATGGAAAATTTTTAATCGCTAGTAGTACAAAAAATATGACTCGCTAAATGTCGGTCGGATTTTTATTGATGATGGTATTTTGGCCAACCCAAAACTATGTTGTTCCAATCGACAAAGTCTTTGTTGAACAAGTTTAAAATTAATTTTTATTATTATCTATTTGATTTTTTTTTTAATTTATTATTATTTTTAACATTGATTGTTTTCCTAAGCTTCATTGGTTTTTTGTTTTATTAAACTTTTTATCGTTTTCATAAAGTTTTTTTTGCAGTTGTTCATTTATTTCAAAAAAAGGAAAAATGCTTTATGCGTCAAAAATATTGGTTTTGGATTTCTAGTAAAACATTTTGCAATAAAGTAAAAAAATATATTTGACTTGATTGGGCTGCTTTATCTTGGAATTTTGTCGTTTGTCAATGGGTCTTGTTTTATTTATATTTTCTTTGTCAAATATTCTTGTTGGTCTTTAATTGGAGGTTGGATGTTTCCATATCTAAAGTGTTCCACTAACGTCAGTTTTCTTATATTTTAAATTTTCAGGGTCTTCAAATCGAATAGGATTTCTATATCGCACTAATATGTAACGAGTTTGAAATTCTTGGGTTAAATTTTGCTTATTGATTATTATCAGACAGCGAGACTTTGCAAAGACCTTTTACTCATAAAAAAAACTCTTTTGACTTGGGTTTTACTACGAAACTTATCAGGAAAACGATTTTAATCTTAAATCTTTAAAATTATGATTGCTGAGGACTCATACTAAAACCTACCACTGGTAAGGGATAGTGACAGCATGCACTCAACAATATATATTAAATACCGAAAAAGTCTTGTTCGAAACCACACCCAGAGCTAACCTGAACTTTATCAATAACTAGCTGACCCGCCCGGCTCGGTTTTGCAGTAGACCTCTGCATTATCTTATTGTTGTTCACACAAAAAGTTTCTAGTTATACACATAAACCTTTCTCTGTTATCATTCAATCTATCTATCTGTTGAAAAAAAAAACCTCATCAAAATCCGATGCGTAGTTTTAAACATCTAAACATTCAAAGAGACAGACAGACAACGGAAAGTGACCTTGTTTTATACTACTTGTGATTATTTTTTTAGACTCAAAATATACTGACGCATGGCACATTTTGGTATCACGACACAAACAACAGAAACAGAGCTCAGTAAAAAATATGTACGAAGTTGTAACAATACTTTTTCTTTACTCAATAGTCTCATGCGAGGTATGCTAAAATTAATATATCCTACTACCTTTCCCAGTTTGAATGTTCAAATTCCTTTTAAATTTTTCATTCAATAAAAAACAAATCTCAAACGAAATCCTTACTCTCCGAATTAATTATTTAAATAATCAATTTTATTGTAAATCCAAAATCAAGACAATAATTACATGTCTGAACCCATGGCAGTACTATAAATACGACGTAATGTAGGAAAGGTCAGTCTAATGCTCTGAACAAGAAGTTGGGAGTTATTTAACTGTCTTTTTGGCTTGCAATGCCTTAAGGAAATATCCTTGATCGTTAAAAATAAATCGTTAAGCGGCTATATTTTTAGCAACTAGGTAAAAATCAAATAAAGAAAAAAGGATATTCATGTTTCCGTTTCACACGTGGTAGAAATCAAACCTTCACAAATTTTGCCGTCAAGATAATGATACGAATGCTTTTGAAATCGGTTCAGTATTTTTATATGTTCTCGTTCCGTTTCAATAACCGATTCGATGAAATATAGTTTCCGCTACTGAGAGATAAAGTTGCATCTTAATGTTGAAGGAATTTTTGAAATCTGTCCAGTAGTTTCTAAGTACTCGTTTTCAATCAAATTTGTGGTAATATGGGGACCAAACCCTTACAGGAAACATCACCAGAATATGAATTTACGAGTCAGTCTCTTTTTACTGTCGCTTTTTCGTTTCACAAAATTTCAAATCAAAAATAAGTTTTCACTCCAAAAAAACTGACGGAATTCGACATAATTTGTCCTTTGATAATTTCTATCTCTTGTACAATTAAAGAACGTTTATGCTTTGCTCATGTGTGTATGTATTTGGCATACACACTAACTAAATATCTCTTTAAAAACCGTGCATTCTGTTCCTAGACCCTTCAAAAGCTACATACTATATTTCCTCACCGTTCATGCACGAAATAGTACCAAGTCCAAGAGCTTCTATAACTTCTTATAAAAGCTTGACATATTTTTTTATACTTCTTCGAAGATACTTTGAATGGTTGAAATTGAAAGAGAAACCGTCTTCGTGGTTAATCCTTGATTAGGTCTTAAAAAACACAGCCATTGGCCACTAGGTAGTGCTGTTTGTTGATAGTGGTGGTTAACAAAACATTCAAATTGTCTTTCTCTGATCAGAAATGATTGTCAGTACAGGTCTGATTCCTTATAGGAAAGCTTTTTTTTCCAGTCAGTAGCGCCTGTATCCTTTTGCGCCAAACTGAAGCAAATGTGCAAAAAAGTTATTACGCGCCTATGAAGTTCTTATAAGCACATTTTGGCAGCAAACATGTTAATTGAAATTTACTGTTGTCAGGTTGAGAAATAATGACTAACTTATCTTCCCGTACTGACATGCTTTACTAAACTGAGTACATATAAAATTCGTAAACTACATAAACTGAACTAAACTGAACTGAGTATAAAGTTTGCTAACTTCATAATGATGAGAGAATTTTGTGGCAACGTTACTTAGTAAATATAACTTCCTTCATTAGGAAACCGTATAGGTTTAAGGAGAGCGTGATAGCAGAAACAATTTATAAAAGGTGGGCCTGTTAGTGGTTTCTTCTTAAATCATAAACTATTTCAATAATGACAGCTGCTAAAATTCCGACAGAAAGTCAGTATAACACTTGCGCGAAACAAAATGAGTCATTTAAGCTTGATCAACGTTGGGAAATATCGAAGGCTTTCTTCTAAACTGTGCCCTGTGTTGCCCAAACAATGCGTTTTTGAAAAGGAAGTTTTGGTCAAAATGAAGCAACTA
This sequence comes from Melanostoma mellinum, assembly GCA_914767635.1. Classification (NCBI taxonomy): domain Eukaryota; kingdom Metazoa; phylum Arthropoda; class Insecta; order Diptera; family Syrphidae; genus Melanostoma; species Melanostoma mellinum. The sequence continues at coordinate 48,322,269 of OU612058.1, read as the reverse complement.
CCTCCCATTTTCCTCTCGGCCGGCGCTCGGCATCGTTAACAAATACCATAGCTGCATCTGGGGCTCAAAAGATCCGGATGTAATTGTAGAGAATGCATTTACAAAAAGTGACAGTTTTTTTTGCTGATTTTGGCATCACGATTTTGCTTCGCAAACGAGACTAGGAACGAGATTTCGGTCGACAGTGGACGTTGCAGAAGAATCTTAACTGGACGAGCTTTGGTATGCAGTTTGGCACACCATACCACACATCCCCTGACACCAGCGATCGTTTGGACCCCAAATTCTCAAATCGTATCATCAGCCGTTTTGTGATGTCAATTGGTTTTACCTCTTTGTACTACTTTTTTATATAGAACCGTGAAAGACGATTTTATTCCAAGAATCCGAAAACGATTCAAGAACTTAAAATCAATTTTATCCAAGCAATCCGTGAGCTACAGCCCGATGATCTCTAAAAAGTCTTGGAAAATTCGAGTTAAAGAATGCGCTACTGTGAAGCCAGCCATAGCAATCACTTTAACTACGAAACGCTCGTCGCAATAAGGAAAAGAACTAATTTTGTTTTTTAAATTGTTTTTCCAAATGAGACTTGAATTTTGCCCACCCTGTATAGAGTTTTCAGAGGCACCAGTTGCGAAATTAAGTCATACTGCGACAAATAAGATTCTGCGATGCGGTGGCAGAAATACTGCAACAACGCTTTGGCTTCGGAAAGCCTTGAATTGCTGAACAACTACGGCTACACAGTGTCGGTTGGGTGAAGCGCTAACTTTCCTACTGGCCTAATAATAATAATGTCGCAACTCATTACAAGTAGTTTGCCTAGCTAAAAAAAACTATGGGGCTCTTTTTGTGTGTGATCCTTTTGATGTTTTCCTTGAATTCCTTCTGTTTAATTCTTTTTGTTTCATTTTATATGTTTCAATAGTTCTGTTTCATATTTTGTGTTTTATTCTTTGTGTAACAAATCTTAAACTGTACCCTTATTGCGCGTTCAAAAACTTAGCTTCAAAACTCTCTGAACTCAAAAACCTAGGTCTTAAGTCTTTGTGGATGGAACACTTGAAAAGTCAAATCTACTGCCACATGTCAATGAAAAATGTTACAGTTTGTGTTTGCAGCTGAACTCTTACAACCAATCAGGCGTAGTGGACCGCCTTAGAAACAGAGATGAATATTTTTCCATTTGTAGCAGATCTACTTAATTTTCTTCATGTTCTTTTTTTGCCACGAAGCAAGTTTTTGGAGTGAAACTTCTTATGCGACTTCCAACAACGTTAAACGTTTAACGTGGATTATCGATTGCATACTTTTCGGCACTGATCGCGATTTGTTGATATAACAGTTGTATCAACTTCGCGTCTTTCAGCCAGACGATTTAATTGTAGTGAAATGTGTTCTTCGGTGGAAGTTTGCATTATTTCTTAAATCAATTTCTACCCCTTCACATTTATTTCATTTTCACATTAGGAAGTTTCACTTTTTTCTCATTTTATGTTCAAAATTTCATTTCAAAAAGGACAAGGAGAAAGCAAACTTCAAGAAAGTGAGGCTCTTTCTTTTGAATTGCATCCCAAAAGTAAAGGGTGTTCCAATTGGGGGTTTCTTTTAAATGACAGGTTATTTTTCTACTTGAAATCTTGACAGAAAGTCAGTATCACTTGTACATACAGAAAACAAAACAAGTCCCATTATGTCTAAACAATGTTGGAAAATATTGAAAACTTTCCAAAGTGATCCCAAACAGTGATTTTTTTTTTGTAAAGAACTTTTTGGCCGTAATGAAAAAGCCGTCTATCCTACTGTGCGCAGGTTTGAGTGAAGAACTCTCGAGACTGGTGTGCTAGTGAACAACACAACACGCATGGTTCCCGTACGATGGAAGCAGAAGAGAATTGGGATACTGTAGCCGAAAGTGTGAAATTCGATCAAAAATGAGAATCAGCTGCGAAAATCATTCAACGGTGGGCGTAACAAAACTACATGGCGTCGGCGTCTTTTTTTTCTACTAAGAATTGTTTACATAGAATGGATCGACCTCTGGTTAATGCAGGATAGCGTGTCATGCCCCACAGTTCGTACCGCAAACGATCTTTTGGTCACCAAGGTCTGTAATTGTGTTATTAAAGCTATAAAACATTCCTCAATAATTTTTTTTTTTTTCATTTTATTGCTTTTTTAAAAGGAATCTTGTCTTTGACACACCCTTTACAATGCCCACATTTTGGGACCACAGCTTTCCACAGGTCAATTGTTTAAAAAAAAGGCAGCCACCTGGTTTTCATACTTCAAAGTTTGCTACTCTGTTTATCTGACAGTCCTCTTAAAAAAAAAAAAAATGAATCCAAATCTCTTTTATAATTCGTAAAACCATAAATGAATTACTTTTATGTGGTCGAAAATAATGCACACTTCGCTTCGGAGAGCTTCCTCAATTGGTGCATCTTTCACGTCTCTCGTCCTCAAAATAGTCTGCTGTCTTCATCCGATCAATAAGCAATTCATTCAAAAAAACAAATTTTCTATCTAATGGTTGTCATGAAACATTTCTTGGATTTTTTTTTTAATTTTACTCACAATTGTTTTTTATTTTTACAAAAAAATAGTTCACCTCGAAAACATCCTTTGTCGCCATTTTACAGCTTCTTAATTCATAACACATTCATCATCATTAGGTGTAAATACAAAAAGAATGCTCCCCATCAAAAGAAAACTTACAAAACTTTTTTTTTAAATCACTACTTCTTCCACTTACTTCACTGAATGTCTTTTGTGGCGACCGCGGTGAGCTGTGTAAATAGATCTTCAGTTAGATTCCAAAGTTTAAGTTTTTTGTGTGTGTTTTTTTTTGTTCGCGTCAGTATTTTTGTATTTTTTACACATTTTTTCTTATAATATCGTTTTTTATACAAAAAAGTTTTGTTCATTTTAAAAAATTATTGTATTTTGTTCACTTTAACAAAAATATCTTAATATTTAATCATGAATTGGTTGAAGAGAGTTCTTTTACACACGCACATACACACACGCGCGCGTATTACACACACGTATAGTCGAGTGTGTCCTCTTCATTGTTTGTTTTATGCTAATTTTCGCTAATACTCTCCTTTCTCTTTGACTAAAAAAAATATCAAAATGTTTTTTTTTGTTTTTTTTTTCATGTTTGGTTTTAGTACTTTTTTTTCGTAATTTTTAGTAGGTACGTTGTTTAATCGAATCAAAAAGAAATCAATTTACTTTAAAAAAAGGAATAAAAGAAAATATTCACAAAGCTAATTTTGAGATTTAAATCCTCAAAAAGACTAAACAAGATAGTAGTGTTGTTACCGGCCATATGTGTATACTGGAGGCAAATGAGCCATTCCCTAGGGCTGCCATTCCAATGCTGGGCGGTGGTGTTATGGATGCTGTCTCTGGTGGCCTTTCGACTTCGACTGAAAGCAGAAAAATGAATGTCGTTGAAGTAAATTAATTGAATGGTATTCAGAAGCTATTAGAGGGAGCAACAATAAAAGCCTAGGCTATGCCAGAAAGATTAACTTGTTGTGAATAGGTCGAATTTATGTATGTATATGTATAATCAACAGAAAAGACAAACTTATGTGAGGAGCAGAGCAGTTTTAGCAAAACGCCCGATGGGTGATCAACTCTTGAACAATGGATCAGAGTGGAGTTTATTTTTATGGCCTCTTTGCTCCATATGTGGGTGCAATAGATAAAAAGGTCTAAGGAATAAAAGAAGCAGCGAAAGAATGAAGGAGTAAAGGATATCATGAGATTACTCTGTTCAATGATTAGCTATGGGCTTCTCCATGCCTCGGAGAAGAATATAGAAGGCATTACAAAAGAATTGATGGTGTTTTTCGGGGGACTTTTGTTTTTGGGCTATTTGTATAATTTGCTTGTTGAAGATGTATGCTTATGTTGGACTAAGATGCGAAGGCTTATCAAATAGAATCAGTGGAACTATCAGTGGGGTATTTTAGGTTTAGTGATGGAGAGACTCAAGTTCATATTAGAAAATCGATTGAGGGTAAGTAACCTTCTTTTTTTATTTCGTTAAATTGAGTGTGTTTGAGTTTAGTAACGACCAGCATATAATACAAGTTTGTCTTCGATGGCAATGCTAGTGAAATCCTTCGAAGTTTGTTGAAAAGTAGGCCATGGCCGAGAACTAAATGTAAGGCGGTTTCTTAAGAAAAATTCGAAACATATTCAATGAAAATAAATAGTGTGTCGAAACCGAGCTTGGAGACCATTAGGTGTAACACATTTGAGGGACCTACAATTTAATGCCGATTCCGAATGCGTATGTGAGAAAGTGCCTTTCAAAGCAGTGGAAGCGTTCAACTATCATAGCCGGACAGCTTTTTGTTGTTGTTTACTTGTTAAAAAGTTATCTAAAGGTATTCTAGTATTTTTGGTAAACCTTTCTATTCAAGTGATCAGCTGATAGAAATTTTATTTATATTTCTTTTCATGTTGACGTTTTCAGCTCTAGAGTCTTTTAAAACGCATGGGAAATCGAAAAAATAAATGTTAATCGTTTAGCAAAGATATTTTGAATGTTTTTTTGTTTTCAAAAGTCAAATTTAATACTTCACAGCTATTGTCTGCAGCAATTTTGAAAAAGATATCTGAATCGTTCAAAAAGGTATCTAAGATACGTCAATTGCCAATTCTTCACTAGATATCCGATACCCGTGAAAAAACATTTTATGTTTCTGGGACTCGAGCCTTAAACAGGTAGCTATGCTTACCACTACGGCATGGGCACCACATTTGTCAAGGGTGTTTTCTTAGACGTTTGGTTTTCAAGAAGAAATAAAACGCATTGAATTTATTGTTTTGCCCAACAATTTAGCCTTATTATAAAAATAAGGCTTTTACCTTTCTGTTTGAAAAATGATTTCCGGCAAATGGCTGGCTCGAATATAATACAGCAGGGTGGTGCAATTTTCAATCATTTTTGCAACATTTAAGGCTGTATGTCTAAGCTAAAATCGTCTGGGGCTTATCTGCGTAAACAAGCGCCTTTGTAAAACCCCACATAAGTAGTACAACAATGTTAAATCGTCCGATCTGGGAAATAGCTGAAAGTTTTGAAACTAAATACTGGAAAATAAGGCGTCAACAGCGATTTCGTTTCGATACACAGTGCCCAGCAAACCAAACTGAGCATTAATCAAGTGACAGCTGTGAAAAGACCAACTCCGAAGAAAGTACTGCCAGTTTGAAAACCACAAGTCTAAATAGTCTTTTTTTAAGACTTTTTTTACTGTGTGTGAAAAGCAGAAGTATTTTGAAATAGGAATCTATCTTTAGACCACTGCTTTTGAAAGAGAGAAAAGTTTTCACTCGAGGATGAGCTCATTCTGAACATCTTTTCGTACATCCATTTGTTTTGTCAGTTATGGGAACACCCAAGGATTTGAGTACTAAAGAACGTTAGCTGTACGAACCATTATTTTATTCTTTGAATTTTCAAGAGTCAATTTCATCTTTTATCTTTAAGCACACATCTGACTTGGACTTTATCGAAAGGGGATGAGGAAACTCTTGGCCGTTTCGAAAGAAAAGTACTTCGAATGATCTTTTGTCGAAGACAATTCGTGGAGAAGAAGATGAAGCAACAAACTGTATGAGCTGTACCGTGACATTTGAATAGCTAGAAGAGTACGCATCGCAAGGCTATGGGTTTTGGAAAGCACATTGCAGGGAAATCGTGAAAATGGAAGACCTAGTCTTAGGTAGCGCAATCAAATGGAGTGCAAAACTGGAGAGAACTCGCCCAAAATCGAGATTGTGGGTTTTTTGAGGCTCAGGTTCACCTCGAACTGTTATGCCCACCTAAGTTAGTTAGTAAGCCACTTGAACTTCAGCGTCTTCTCGATTTACCATTCGGAACCCGCAGAAAATTGTTGATCTTCTCCATTCCCTTAAAAAGCATGGTGAGAAAGCGTTAGTCCCAAAGGCTCAACGCTCAGCTGCGCCTATGTATGTATGTATGTATTGACAGCTGCAGTCGTTTAAGTAACTTACTATTTTCAATGAAAAAAGCTGCTTCTGCTGACAATGTTTGACACCAGCATTCGATCCCTAATTTGGCATTCAAATTCTTCACCCACCTGACAACGAAAACGCTTACTTCAGTAACGGGTGTCAGAGAACTTCTTTTAACGTGATTCTTTGGAATTGAATTACTGAGCGTAAGTTTTTTTTTTTTAAATATTTTTGTATCTTAGTGCTGTCATCAGTGTCATGCAATGCAATAAATTTTATGACGAACTGATATACCACGAATTTGTTCGAAAAAATGTAAGCTCGAAATTGTTTCACTCGTCCTCCATATAATCTCGTGTGAGCGAAGAAAAATAAGCAACATTTGTAGGGTTTTAAAAGTTATATTGAGTATTGAACCTGCAGAGTTAAACACTTCAACATACCGAGAGGCAAAGTGGTAAAGCGGTACCTAAATTATGAAGCCGGCAGAGCGATGAACTAGTTTCGCTATTCCGCTTTACCGTTCAGTAGGTAGCCGTTTCCGTAATGTTGCGTCAGGTACCTTTAATTCATGTTGTATTTTCGTCTTTTAATGGCGCTTTATTTTGGATCAATTTAGAAGATGTCAGTAGAGTGTCGACAGTATTTTCTATACATACTACGAGTATGACCTTCATAATGCAAAGGGCGTCTAAGGGTTTTATATTCCGATCGCGTAAAAAAAAAAAATGTAAAAACGTTTCACCACTCAGGTACGCATCTAGCTTACTTCACAGAAGCTTACTTACTTCCTTTGGTAAGCATTACAATTCGGGTTAAATAATTATTAAAAATTAAAAATCACCCTCTAGAATTCTTTTTCGGTAACGAAGTGCAGCTACGGTGTAGTTGTACAAAGCATCCCATCCTCTTTCTCCGTTTAAAACTCTTAAAGCTTCTCCCTCTTCAAAGACTTCTTTTGAAAATATTATTATGCAAAATTCCTTCAAGATTGGACAAACTGCAAGAAAATGGAAGACACTTTCTCTAGTGCCCATGTTGCAAAGTTGGCTTTATTTAATGAAACATAATTATTAAAAATTTAAAATTCGGGTTAAATCTGTGCCTCAGCCAGCATCTTTCATCAATATCAGATAATATTGTACGCATAAAGGGATTTTTAATTTTACTCTAATTTTTCTTTAGCGGGTACTTAGTACATGGCGGTTGAAGTAGTTTTTTACTTCGTTGGTCTACCTTAGACGCGGTTTTCCAACTCCACGGGCCTTACAGGGGCGTTGGTTACCTAATTCATTACATCATGAGGGAGTGCATTGGGTCAATGAAGTCAAAACAAAATCTACAACATTTGTATGGTTTGAGTATGAAACAAGGTACACCAAATCCAATCACTATAATCTAGTTACAAATGTGGATGTTGTTTGAATATAACTGTATGAAGACTGCAGCCGTGGAAGGGGACATCTGCATATTGCAATTGGAAATCTGTAAAACAAATGGCTGGACATCAGCAGAGCTCGAAAATCGGCTCTGATGGCGTTTACCTTATTCACTACACGAAAACAGAAAAACCACATCTTAAGCCTTCAAAAAAGCTGTTTTTAGATTAACAGCACCTTACATTATAGCAACTTAAATTTCGTTTTTTTCAACAGATGAGAAATCAGCAAGTTTTTTGAAACCCAAAATTGACTCTGAACCTCAAGTAAGGAATTGACTTGTTTAGTAAATAACTCTAAGGGTTACAGTCAACTTTGAATGAAGACAACAGACCTTAACTCAGTTTATAAAAAGTATGCTCTTAAAAAATCTTCTCTAAGTCCCGAAATATTTATCATGTTGCCGCTCACTGCTTTACTGTAGTGATGAAACTAAACCTAATGCGATTCCTACTTAGTTCGATGTTTAAAGCTTCTTCATACTCATTTACTTTTTTCACCCACTCATGAAAGTTTATTTTTCAAGGCAATAACGAAAGGGACTGTAAATCTGGTAAACCTTTTGATTCATGTTATAGGACTTTCCGAAAGTCTTAGATAGTTTCCAAAAGTGTATTAAGCAGTGATTAAACGATAGTTCCCTTAACAATTTTTATGGTAAAAGGAACGAGATTAGTGATCAAAGTGGCAATTACGATACTATATACGATAACTATATTTTAAACTTTATCGCCCCATTTATCCCTAAAAATCCTAAAATGATATTACCTCCTCCGGCTTATGAAGGGGATTTTTGCAAAGGAAATTATCATTCCCTTAAAAAGGGATCTTTTCTTGAATAATAAGGAAGCAAACCCAACCAATCCCATTCATTACCAACTATACTCCAAAAAAAAGAAAGTGGAAGGTAACGTGTCCTTTTACTCTTTCTCTTTGATGGTAGAAGATTAATGTTGAGTTTCTCTTTTACTGCAAGAAACACTCACTCACTCATTGTCATTCGTCTTTCTTGTGGGATTCATTCCCTATACACGCAACTCTTTATGGCTGACAGTGAACAATGAAAACACATTTAAGGATGATTCATTTTGAGTAATAGAAGTAATTATTTATGTTCACTTAAAGTGCACAACTTCATGGGGACATTTACCTTAATAAATGAAGGAGTAATTTTGCCTTGAGTTGTTCCTGGGTATATTATTTGATGTTAGGAGAGTCTTATGTTTTGTGGCTAATAAAGGGCGCATAACGCACGAGTGAATGGAGATGTCTTAAAGATGTTGTATAAATGTTGTATAGGTACTTCCCATACCATAAATACACGGCTACTTAGTACCTTTTATTGTTATTGCAAAAGGTAGATCTATTAAGCAACATGTTGGCAATAAGCTTCTTTAACGACCCACTGAGTGGGCGCGTACTTGTGGTGGTTGAAATTTTGTTTTTTATGAGTCGAGATTGCTTTTAATGTAGTTGATGAACGTAAACCTTTTTTATGGTAAATAACTTGCAGTCATATGACATAAATCATAGTTTTATTGCTAGAAATGGAAATAAATTCAGCATTTGCAATGAATACAGGGTGTGATATTTTGTGTGAAATGTCAATTTTATTTTCAAGACCATCAGTGTCAAGAGCTAGGGACGTTTGCCAAGGTCGTTTCCTTGTGGCTATACAAAGGCGTGGAGAGACGTTTATTGGAAGTAAACCAAAATCAAGTACAACCATAAAATGTCCCAGTTGTAGCTTTTGGGGGGAAACAACTGATTTGACATTAAAATTGCCGTTTTAACAAAGTTTTCTCACTCATAGAGAATAGGTTGGTATGAGTTCGTGAGGTCAACGCAGCGCCCGAATCCTTCGAGATTCCAATGCTCACAGCGCTGCCTGTTAAGAAAAAGAAGGAGAGTTAATAAAGAGCCCGAAGGTCGAAATAAGATGTGATACACGTGACGTTGTTGCTGGCCTGGGAATTCGAGATCCAAATCTCTGACACATAAAACTGTTTTACGTCACGTCAACGAGCTGCTTTCTGCCAGCGGGTCACCAGTGGAAAACATGCCGGACTTCCAGAAACCTATGACTAGATATTTTTAAGAAATAGAAGAGTTTCTACCCCAGCCTAGCAGGCTTCGGCTCTCTCCGTTGCTTGGCATTCTTACGAGTCACTACTCATTGGGAACCCACATTGTGAGCGTGGGTATTAACGCATTCAACTTATGCAGACAATGTCAAGACGAAGGGGAGAGGAAGAGTCATTCCAGTGCCCAATTTTGGCCCACCCTGGGCTTCTGCTCTAACCTTCCACAGAACAGTTTCCTAAAGTTCATTCAAGGCTAAAAATGGTTCAGTGAGGGTTCATCACATCGATTACCTTCCACTTCTAAACCCCTGCTTCCTCACCCCCTGCTATCGAGACAGCCTCAGCTAATTCCAGCGTTCAGCATTCATATGTATGAACACCACTTCACTCCTTCAGCGGCAGTGGACAGCGGACACTCTGTTTCTCCTAGTCCCGTTTGACATCTACACTAAGCAAATATCTACGAGTTCGGCTATTCGATTACAAGAAGTCTCATAATGAGCCAACAACAACATTGGTCATGCTCACATTCCGAACAAATTCGGAATCCCCAAGCTTAAAATAGACTACATCACAGCTAAACTCGAATTTGGTACCAATTTCCGAGTGACCATAACATCTAGAACAGATTGGGAGTCCCAAACATTCTTGGAAAACGAATACGGACGGTTCAAAGACAAATGAAGGAGTAGGTTGCGGTGTCTAATCAGACAAAATGGAATTAAACATATCGCTTCGTCTTCCAGATCATTGAGGTGTTCCAAGTGGAGTTGATGGTAATTAGCGAACCTTGGCTAAGAGAAAGCATGATATCTAATAGGGATAAATGTATCTTCAGTCAGGCGGCCATCAAATCCCTAGCGTCAAACTCCTTCAACTCTATTCTAGCCCTTAAATACCGATCATCGTTTAGAGAGATGTCAGAGCAGTTTAACACTCACCTTTGCTGGGTGCCGGGGCATAGAGACATTCCAGGAAACTGCAAAGCAGATGAAATCGCCAGAAACGGAACACTTCTGCCCTCACCGAAAACGGAGAGTTTCGGCATACCAATCGCTACATACAAACTCTTGCTCAAGTATGTCGCATACAAGAAAACTAATCTGAGATGGTCAAGCAGTTTAACGTGCAACGCAATGAAACAAGTCTGGGCCAAGTTAGATCTTAAGCGGTCGAACGGCTTGAACTCTATCAAGAGAAAACAAGTTAGTGCGACGATAGATGTCATTACAAGACACTGTCTTATTGGAAGACATGCCGCAATTTTTTGAAGAAACTGTGTGGGTGATAGGGAGGAGGAGACTAATCCCCACCTTCTCTTTTCATGCCCCGCTTTAGTTTACAAACTTAGGATATATATCTAAGTTCGTGTTTCTTTAATGACCCTAGTCATCTTACTCACATCTCCCGCTTCATTGAAAGCTCAAAATGGTTCCATGATAGGATTAGATCCTAGGGAGGGTTCTAAACCTATTCACCAACCTTATCCTACTCTATCCATCACATCCTACCCTCCTCCCAGAATCCCTGCCTCCTCACCCTCTTTTATCCCGGGAGGCGCAATGCATTTTTGAGATCCAAGTGAGCTGTACCACTATCCAACCTAACCTAACCCATCAACAGTAAAAAAGGCAAATGAGAAAGTGACGGTACCTTTGAGATTCCATAATGCTCAAAGTGCCTTCAAAGAAAAAGGAATAGATAAAGAACACGTCCTTTTAAATGACCTGAAGGTCAAATTTAAAAAAATAACCAAATGGGCAAGGGAGTAAGGCCGAGAACTCATTGATTTCTCTCCATCATTTCCCTGTAGCGCTTATGGCATGAAAGTTAGCATATCTGGCTGGGAATTCAAGACTCTTGCGTACAGTCTTTCGCGAGGAATTGGCAAACCCTCTGAGAATTGGGAAAAATTGTAAGTCACTCAAAAGCGTTAAGATCTGAGGCTACCTTAGATTTCTTGTCCTACTCTTTTTATTTATTTTATAAATTTTTATAAGGAAATGAAGAGAACCTTCCGTTTTCTGTCGTTTGCGATGGGCTTGATGAGATACTTTTAATGACAGTAAAACTTTCGGGATGATGAAACTACTAAAAACTCTTCGGATATAACTGAGGGTTGATTTCACAAACTCCCGACTCTCTTACTCTTAGACCACCGAGCACCACGCGTCAAGGGTCCCTATTGACTACTTCTCTCTTTTGAATTTTCTTTTTTTACCTCTCACATAATTTTTATTCCTGTCTACGTTTCACTGAAGAATTGCAAATACTCGTACGTTCTTCAATATGTAACGTTTTATTTTCTGATACAAAAGGCGCAATCCGTTTTCTGATTCAACTTTTTTGGTCCCTGATTGGTTTTCGATTGGTCAGGACTCGCAGATCAAACAAAAAATAAATTTCTAAAAAATCAGAGGCAGACAAAAGTTAGAGTATCTGGAAAGCTTAATACCTTGAATGTCCACATCGAGGAAGCGCTTTTCATGGCCATGAATAAACTATCGGAGTACTTGCCAATTCCTCGCGAAAACGATTCCCGTGGGAAAAAATTTTTGGTTTTCTGTTGGGATTCGAACAGCAAACCTCCCTAGTAACAGGCAAACATGCTAACCATTACGCCACTAGCACCAATGCCTCTATATAAAACCTTTACATTTAACTTGAATGTGGTAACAAAATCAAACTTCATCAGACCTCGGGGCTTTCCCATTTGCTTATCACTTACTTATGTTGGAATTTGGGAGTCAAACAATAATACGAGTAAGCTAGATCATTTCTATTTGTAGTCCCAAGTCATCTCAAAACTTTTCACAAGTTCACACCATTGCGTCCTCCCATCTAGAAAGTGAGAATTGATAACACAATTTATTCAAACAAAAACTTACCCTTAACCGAGTACGTTTTGTAATCGGCATACTGTTCGCCGAGACCAACTTGTGTGGGTATTGTCGCCAGACACGTAATTTCCAAACGACCATTACTCCCGATATGTTGTTCCGTTATTTCCATATTCAACTGACTAATGGAAAACATTCCTTGTGCTATCTGGCTGGGTGTGGCTGATGGTGGTATTGGCGTTGAACGTAATGGAAAGTCACCGCTACCTGCAAGTGCATTGTAAATACTGGCCATGGCACCAGAGCTCGATCCAGCCAAACCGCTGTTGCTCCTCAAAGTTAGTAGGTTAGACCCGCTACTTCTCCGATATTTACGATTTGATGAGTTTCTATGTGGTGGTGGTGGGCATAAAAGAAAATTTATATTTACACTTTTAGTTCATTTGAAACAATTTAGATAGTTGTTGTTATTGAGTGAGTTGAACGACAGAGAGTTTTTGTTGAATGGGAAAACAATGAGGACGAGGTAAAACGTGTGTGTGCACACAGCGTAGCTATAATCTGTACTGTACTGTGAACGCCGCCATTGGATATACAAACACTCTGAGTCGTTGTTGAAACATGCAAACAATTTAACAACACATAACAAAAGTTTTTCAAGAGAATTGCAAATTCTGAACAACTGTGAGGGCTCTTCTAGTCAAACTGGCTGATGTAGTCTTTGTCTTCTCAAATGTGTGGGCATGGTTGCCACACGGTTCGCATCAATTGAGTTCTAATAAAAGGATAACTTTATTTAATTCATGTAACTTATTTTTGACTTTGTTGCTTGATAGAAAATTCTTAATACTATAAAGCAATTTATGGTTTTCTAACACGTTGACAGTGCAAGCTTGGGAACTCACAGAGGAAGTGGAATGATCCTTCCTCTACCTCTTCGTTTACATCAGCTGGATGTGCTAATGCCCATTGTCATCATGTGGGTACCCAATAATCAAATTTGGTCTCTATCATCAGAATTGACAGAGAAATCGACTTCAAAGTAGATCAGGGTACACCAAAGTTAGTCCTTTTTTAAATCGTCGAAAAGTGATGCCAAAGTTGAGAAATGAACTTTACTGTACACAATTTTCTTCATAGAATATGACCAAGAATCTCAGCCCAAAGTATGTAACACGAATTACGGTACACCCTGTATAAACTGCAAATACTCTGATTGGAAGAGTCTGCAAAAGTCGGGGAACCTTATTTATTTATTTCTTTATGGAAGAATAATCTGAGAAATTATCAAACCTCCGTTTTGGAACCGTCTGTAAAGACGCGTTGAAGACAGAGATATGATTTGCTTTTGCAACCCTGTTTTCCTTCCAGCACTCCTTTGTCGCAATGTTCGTCATTGAATTTAAATCAGTATGCGGAGAGGTGTTGTCTGTTTTAATGTCTGTATCAATATGATTCACTATAGTTCTGTGGCTTAATAGGCCTGTTTTCCAATTATTACATTTTTTGAGCCCCAGTGCGCTTTTGGCTACCATCTCTTAGGGAAAAGATCTTTAGGAGCAAGAGGCAGGACAGTTTAGAGAGCTGCCGTTTGTGTTCTTTCTCATGGCACTGTTCGAGACAATGCATTGAATTTTGTTTACGGTCTTGAGTTTTAATGCCTTCTCTTATGATGGCCATACCATATCAAACAGGCGTATGAATGTGAGGATTAGTCTTATTGTGGATGTGTGCATAGTGTGAATGGTTTTGGGATGAGGTTCCAAAGTGCTACGCTTAAGGAGTTCACAAGGAGCTGTGAATTTTCCCGAAGTCATGATGACAATAGGCTATGATTTTTATTCCGCTTAGGTCTGGTTTAACCAAAATCTGATTAACTTATAGAAGCCATAGTAGCGGTGATAAAACTCCACCTTGAGGCATACTTTTATACGTTTTTACTTTTAGAGTCATTGCCCTATTCTTCTTTTTACTATTCTTGTTTAGAGCGTGGAGTCGAAGTAGTTTGACAATATTAGCTCGATGTTTATCGAGTTGGGTGCCTGGCGAATAGCACTGTATTTAACATTGTCGAAGTCTCCATTTATAAAGAGGAAAGAAGCTAGCAGATAATTTTATTTCACTATAAAGTTTAGACTTTGCCATTTGTGCGGAAAACAATATCATTGAAATGGCGATTCTTTTGAGGTAACTTAAACACTTTTTTGCACATTTCAGGTAGTAGGGTAGGTTGGGGCTAGTTGAAAATAGGGGCAAGTTAGGCAATCGAGATACCTCGAAACCTTTATACCGCACGTGTTATGTATAGCTCAGAAAGTGTCATCGAACCTCCAAGTTCTGATGACACTAACAGAAAAGCCGCCACGAAATTCTAGATACATATAAATTATTCATGGGAACGTAAACGAAAAGGTTCCGATTACGATACCTGTTGTTTCCGTTGCCAATAAATCTACGAATAAGCAAATTAGGTATTAGCTATGTGTTAAGGTACATTTAAGAATTAATAAAGGCAGTCATTACTTAGACACAAACTCGATAGCATTATTTCTTGATTTCTTCTCATAACTTAACTCACGCGAAAGCATCAAATAGCAGAGAGTAAGAAATGCGGGAGGGTAACTGACTATGTGATCACTAGAGGCGACTCGTTGTTCCAGTGAATTACAAGTGGACATTGCTTTTTTTATCACAAAAACATAGAATTTTTGTAAATCGGAATATTTCGCCTGAAACAGTCGAATTGTATTCGTTTTCAAACAATTAAGCCTCAATTTTTCATAAATCTAGTGTCCTTTTGGCACAATGATTTTGGGTATAATAAATCCAAACGATTTTTCATAATTTCACTTTTGTTTCAAATTTTCAGGTCGCGGTTAGTTGAACTAAAGTTGCTCAACTAACTCCACAACTCAGAACCAAAGTAAAATTAGGTTTAGTTTTGACATTTTTATTGTCAAACAGAAGTCTTATTTCAAGCCTAGTTAATATTAAGCCTACGGTTTAGCTAGACTTTCTAAGTGCTCAATTTGCCCCATACCCTCGCTCAACTTACCTCACCAATGTGGTACGTTGAGTATATCCGACTTTCTGCATTTAAGCAGCTGTAGCGCGAAATTCGACTTGTTAGAAATAGACAACTATGAACCCTTTTGTAAAGAAATAAATTGCTAATCAATTAGTATACATAAGAAGTTGTGTTAAGGTTTGTTGTAGAGGAGCTATAGCCGCTTAGGTTAAAACTTGCTGAACTAGCCCCGCGAATGGGCGGGTACTATTCGGGAAGGCTCTGACTGGTGTAAAAGGTCTTGATCATCCCAGTCCTGCTTTACGGCGTGGAGGCATGGATCTGTTCAAAAGCGAGTGAGGAAAGCCTTTGTCGTTTCGAAAGAAAAATTCTCCGAATTATCTTTGGTCCCGTATGCGAAGACAATGTGCATAGAAGAAGATATAATAACGAGCTGTATGAGCTGTACTGCGACATGGGCATAGCCAGAAGAGTATGCATCGCGAGGCTTATATGGTTGGGCCATATAGAGCGGGTGGACCCAAACGCTCCGGTTCGTCGGGTTTTCGAAAGCACATTGCAGGGAAATCGTGGAAGGGGAAGACCTCGTCTTAAGTGGCGCAATAAGTGGAAGAAGACCTCAACCGACTTAGAGTGCAAAACTGGTTAGAGCTCGCCAGAAATCGAAGTCGTTATAGAAGGATGTCGGTTGAGACCCAGGTTCACCCCGAACTGAGTACGTAGGTAACTAGCCCTGCCCTACCCTATCTCAGCCACAACATGAATAATGTTGATTTATACTGCTTCTTGTTGGTATCTTCGAAAACACACGAACCGATGACACATCTCGAGCACACTAAATAATTGATTTGACTTGTGGGCTTTCTAAGCCATATGCGCCAATTTTGATTGTTTACATACTTTCCGAGTGAGAAATGTGAATTATCGCGGAAGACCAGGCCAAAAAGCTTATCTGTGGCGTTGTGAATAGCCAGTCTGCTTCAATTATTGCTTAATTTGAACTTTATCCTTATAAGGAGATGCTCATCCAAGTGCAAAATATGACATGGTGTGGTGTGCGACAAATACAATTACTCCGAACGCTGCGAAATCGATAGATTTGGATCATCGGTAACACTTGCACTCGCAACAGCAATATCTCCGACTGAGCGTACATTGTGATGATGTACAGTCCTTGCGACATCAGCAACACTTCCACTCTTTTCAGATTTCTTCATAGCTTTACCTTGATTATGTCGACAATCATCGCATATTGTGTGTAAAGTGGTACCCGTCGCGTAATAGTTAGCATGACGGCTGATTCCCAACAGAGGCAAAATTGTTTTTCCACATGTATCGCCTTTTGTGATCAATAAGCAAGTCCTCCGTTAGAAAATTCATTGCTATAAAAAGTGCTTTCTCGATTAGCTTTTTGGAACCTGCAGAAAATTGTAGGACCCCTCCATTCCCTCACAAGGCAGGGTTGTGAGAAATACGCTAGGCACTTCAAATGACAGTTTTGGAATGCCAACTCAACTTACTTATAACTAAGAAACGAATGATCCTGTTTAAATAAACTTTTACCTTTTAAAGGAAATCAAGAGGGTATGCTATTAAATGAATAATTCTAATTTTATTTTTTATAAAATTTCTCGTCAACAATTCCCACATTTGCTTCTGTATGTTCCTCGAAAATTTCACAAGTTAAGTCTTTGATGGTTTTATTCGACTGTAGGCCATTCACAAAGACGTAGTTTTTTAAGTAGCCCCAATGAAAAAATAATTTAAGGATCATCTCAGTGTTAAATTTTCAAAAAATCGTTTTTTTTTTTTTTGATTATCAGATATACACAAACACATAACACGCTGTCAAATTTTTAAATCGAAATTCGAATTATTTTCGTTACTACAGCATTTATTGGAGAAAGGGAACGAAGCGTCACATATCCGTCCGGTCGTTCAACCGTTATTCCTTTTGTTGTGCTCTTATCTGTGCTTGACCGTCTATCGCTAATCAGTTCTTTAAGTTCGTTGAAGGTATAGAACTGGTTAGTTGGGAAGCCAAGCATTTCAGGTTATTTTTGGCATTGTAACCGTGTCCGCTGCGAGAGAAGAGATTTCAAGCTTTCGATTTAAAAGTTTTACAGAACATTCTTCTTGTCATTCTCTTCAATTCAATTCAATTCTTTGTAGCCTTTTTTTAAACTTCTTATTTTTTTCTAAAAATTCACTACTTTTTGTTCAAATACTTCAAATACTTTTGTCAACAATTTAAAAAAAAAGCCTCCATAGGGCGATAGCGGCTTTCCTACAGATCAATAAATCTTTTTAAAATTTTTGTTTCAGATCGAAAGTGGACACTGATTAGGACTCTTCTTCCTACAACATTTTTCTCTCAAGATTTTGGTGGCCGATTCTGATCGCCTAAGAGAAATCACACCCTCAGGAAACATTTCACAAAAAAAAAAAAGATGTTATCGTTGGCTTGAGTTGTTATGTTGACTTAAAGCCTTAAAAGCCTTCCGATTTAAGTCGGTATAAAAAATTGGGCGTAGTGTTTGATTGCAGATCAAACCTAAAGTCGAAACTGGGTGAGAAATGGACAGACCCTAGTCTTTCCTCAACATAATGGGCCACAACAGCCATATTCTTAGTGTTTTTTTTGAGCCACTTGTGCACAAGTTCGTTTCTTCACAGCGCTATCTTGTCCCAACAGTTCAAGATTTTCAACGGTCTTACATCACAATTTCGAACCCAGAAGGAGGTTCACGACTTGTAAAGGTGACAACAAAACGTTCACCATTCTCGCAGTGAATTTCAATACTTTCAATACTGAATTTGCGGTAATTTCATGAGAGTAATTTCTTAGGGCTTTTTGCTCCTTAAATCACTTTTTATCTGATTCCCCATCATTCATCGTTCTAATGTGAAAACACGATTCGAATCGTTGCGAATCTTTCACATCGCGCTGTGTAAACAGTGGCAACCCCAAGCAATCGGTATTGACTTAATATACAGAGAGGGTGCGAATGGTGGAGTAAAAGTCGAGGAAAACTTCAATTCAATGCTTAATGTTTTAGGTATAAAATTACAACCACCTGCTATCAATTTTTAAATAAATATATCTGCTGACGTCTGTTTCGGTACTGCACAAGTTGTCGGTGTGGTGTTTTTCTTTATTTTGAAACCATTCGTAGGCGTTTCTGATCAAATAGGATCCATTCCTCCGCTGCCTGATTCATGGCAATGGCAGACGCGTTTGTTGGTACAGCAAAACCAACAACGTATTTATTTTTGTGTCAGTCCCATTCTACGAATATAATTTTTCCTTATCGCCATCTGTTTGCTTCTCGTGACCGTGATTGATTTTCGGATATCCTTTTCACTCACAATCACAAGAAATACCTAGCATGCCAATTGCAGTTACGGTAAGGTGTTTGTTGTTTACAAAAACACACATACCATAAAAAAAACGGAAAGAAAAGAAAACATAACGACTCCGAGTTGAATTATTATCGACCATAAATAAAGCGATGAACGATGGGTATATCATGCTCGTTAGAAGGATGCAGTGCAGTCGTAATTCAAATGATCGCTATTTCCGAGATTTAAACTATTGCCTCCTCGGCTGTAGGGGTGGCAACTGGCAAGGCAACCAACTGGCAACTGGATAATGGCAATCGTGTTATACACCCTAGCACGGCTTTGTAATAAAAAAAAAAGAAGAAAATTATGATTTGCCTCAATAAAGCTTCTCCGGGAATCGTGGGATATTCCTTATGGTTGCTTGTTTTGTGTTCTTTTTTTGTTTTAACAATGTTAAACTAAAGTTCTTTGGTCGTTAAGCTTGCTTAGCTTTAGTTTTCATGGCTTGTGGGCGGTGTTGTGGTATAATTAAAGCACTAGGGATCCATCAAAGGAAGTGATTTTAATTCCTTTTTAATGGATCTGTGAGAGGAAAGTTGTTAGGTAGTTACCTAGCAGCAGTAGAGGGGTGGTTGTGAATAACTTTGTTGTATTATCGTTGCTTTGAAGAGGCTACTGCGTAATATCTGCTCATAAATATTGTTGCTCTTATGGAGAGGAACCCGCGTGGGAGGTGCGGAAGAAAAGCAAATTGAAATTGTTGCTGTGGCAGGTGGAAATGCGGGTAGAATGTTGTGGGTGTACGGACGAAGTTTAAATGAAAGTAAGCCCAAGGTGTTCCTTTGAAACAAATTGCAAATCAAAACTATTTTCAAAAGAAAATCAAAAAGCATAGACGCACTCCTGTATACGCATCCTTGATGTGGTGGCTCTGGCTATGACTTCGAACGTTTTGTTCGTTTATTGCTGATTCTAGTTTTTGGCACGAATTTCCCAGTTGGTTGATTTATGCAAATGCCGTTGTCTGTTCCTACTATTCATGAAAAGTGCAGAAATAGCTGGGAGATAGATGGCATAGTGAATGCTCTGTGGGGTCAATCGTAAATTGCATGGATAAGTTTACTTTTGGCTTCATAAAAGTAGGTTCAAGAACTTTGTTCGATTGCTTTTTTTTTTGTTTATTTCGCTACGAGTATTGTGAGCTACAGGGTAACAACTCTCCCATTTCCCTCTTTCTCACTTGCCATGACCGCCATGTTGAATTTAAAAAGCATCGATTGCTCCATGTCAGGCCATATGCAAATGTTGATGTTGTATTTCTTGTACCAGGAGTGTGCTACTTGCTATAATATTTATCTGCTTTTATGGCCTCGCAGTATACTTTCAGACAAAATAAGCTGCTTACCAACTTTAAAAGTATGGCTACTGTTCGACTGCGAACTTCAACTTAATGCGGTGAAAATCTTAACATCTCATGCACTATAGCTTTAATTATTATAGAAGCCTCCATACGACTTTCAACAAGTTCGGTTGGGCTATCTGACTCCATCTGGAACTGAAATTAGAATTGCGATTTATTTCAAAAATTCAAAATTTTGGTTGGCTTCTACATTCTGGGCAGTCAAAAAGCAAAGAAATAATTTTTGTTGAGATCTTCCCCGATTCAAATCATTTTAACTCAGCTTATAGATGTGCTCGGATCCCAAGTATCCTTGGCCAACGGCCTTGGTTTGTTTCCTTGTTCTCTTTCCGAAGAAAATATCTTTGAGGGTTTGAGGTATGATCTCTTTTAGTCCAAATTGGACTATTTTGACATTGGATATCACGCATTTCATCTCGATATAAAAAGAAAATATCTGTACATGTGATGTGTGTCAAAATCAGAGAGCAAATTCAAATGGCCTTTGTAATTTCTTCAAAAATTTCGATTGGTTACTCTTTTTTGCTAGATGCAAACGTTAACGAATCAGTAGATTTAATGTCTAAATATGCATCCACTTTATGCCGAACGGCAATCGGGTCCATTTCATCAGGTTTCAATTTGTGGCCGCCTTTTGGTAAGTAAGGCATGTCCGTCAAGTTAGCACTACCACTTCAAAATTTTCATAGTTTGTTAATTGGATTAATTGTCGTAAATTTGTCGTAAATTTGTCGTGAAAACAAAAAATTTGTCGCTCTTCGTTTAAAAAAAAAAAAAAACCGTGTGTAGTGCTAACTTGACGGTTTTTTTTTAAAAGCGAAGAGCGAAAAATTGTTTGTTTTCACGACAAATTTACGACAATTAATCCAATTAACAAACTATGAAAATTTTGAAGTGGTAGTGCTAACTTGACGGACATAGTAAGGCCGACCGAGACACCCGCACTTGTTCGATATCGTAGATCGACATGTGTTGATTGGTGCCGTTCGGGATAGTGTGGATGCACTTTGATTTAACTCTCAACTCAGCTTCTGAGAAAGTTGCATGGACGAACAATAAAAGAAACCTTTCCACATTTTTTCTGCATATGCCCTGCAGTCTCTCAAAGAACTAAAGAACATTTGGCAGAACTCTTTTTTAACGAGTTTTAGGAATATGGGCAGTAATAGTCTTCGTCGTTCTATAGAAAGCTTAAAATGGTTTCAATACTGAGACAGTTCCTCAAATTTCTATATGTGATATTACAATGAACCTGTTGTTGGTCTTAATGCGTCGTTCGACTACCCTCTTAGACAAACCTAGCCTTACTGTAGACAGCATAACAGACAACAGACCTGTTGTTTGTCTAAGTGCTTCGGTTGACAGCACTCTTAGCCTATCCTAGCCTAATTATCGACGGCATGAAAAACTTTGTTCCTGCCCGAGCGAAGATTATTATCCTTAGAGAGAACTCGTTGTTCGGCTCGAAAATTAATGCGGATACTAGGCATAGAGGAAATATGTAGCTTTTGAAAATTCTCTGCATTTGAAAACCGGAGCTGTTTTCTTAATTAAGGCAGAAAATACTGATGTGTCTAAAGAAGAGCAAAAAATGTTCGGTCTTTTGTTGAAAACATTAAGAAGTTGGCCACTTCAGGGGTTCCAAAGCCCGTCTTCTCCGTATATCAATTCCTCTAATAAGAACAACAAATTGATTGTTCATGATGGCTTATTTTTCAAGATATTTCCTCAAAACGAATACTTAAAACTTCCATTACATATTCAGTCACAATTGTGCTAAAACCTGGTAGGCGAACATAAAAAGGGCTAGGAGCTATTTTTTCAAATTTCAAAATTGTTTGAGAAAATATTGCTTCTGCGTTTTCAGTCAGCGGTAAAAGAAAAGTTTGACCAAATAAACTTGGCAGACTATTGAGCTCGTTACTTTGGTAAAATGCGAGAAAATATACTATATACGCATATACTTTGAATTTTATCCAAATAAATTGAACATTTGTTGTCCACTCTTAATAAATATCGATCAGTGGTAACCTTGTGATCAAAATTGCACAATACGTAAACTCCTTAACAACTGCGCACCAATAATTTCAAAATGCTAACTGGTTCACACTTCGAAGCCATTTTATTGAGTTAGAATTCTTTTAATTAAGAAAACCGTTATCGTGGTGTTTGTTTTAGATTTTCCATATCAAGTGCCTTTTTAGCTTGCTTCGTCGTCCTCCAGGGTAGTCATTTAGGTCCTCTTCTTTTCATTCCTACTGTTAATGACCTCAAATTGGTCATTGACCATTCTCATATTTCACTGTTCGCAGAGATACGAAATTTTACAAAATCATTTCCTTACTTACCGATGCTTCTCATTTTCTACAGAATCCCGACAACTTTTGTCTGGAATTAAAATTTACAAGTGTCAATCCATTACCTTTTCTCCCGTTTCAATTCTCTTTTCCATTGCTATTTTCTTCACAATCAAATCATTTCAATTAAAAGAGGCGATTCGTGCTTTCGACATCATTCGCGAGTCGCGACCAGGAACTCAAGGAAGTCGGGTCGAAGAATTTCTGGTTTAGAAGCTGGTGTAAGCTCTTGAGGAATTTTAAGGTTCTTCCACACCATGCGGCAGCGGCCTTGATTTCTACAGTCGGCGTCGCGCCAACTGAAACTGTATGAAAATGTGGTGTTGTTCTTGCCGAACCAGTATATGTACCGCTACATATTAACATAATTTCAGAGTTTAATTTGGCGCTACAGCAACTGCAAAATCGCTTTGGCTTGGGTAATGTAAATTCTAAAGTGAAACAGATATTTTCTTGCACTCGTTGTGAGAGCTCTCAAAAATTTCAGTGTACTCAAGCTCGCATAAGTTGTGAGAATATCTAGTTGCTCGTGTAGTTGGGTGACGTTGCAGGTTGTTGAGTGTAGTTGAGCGAAACTACGCGTAACTTCGTAAAGTTTCTTGAAGTGGCAGGAGTTTGTTGAAGTTGTCCGTAATTTTGTGAAATTGCACGTACTGGCGTGAAGTCTTGGAGTTGCACGAAGTTACCATTAGTAAGGTGTAAGAGCACGAAGTTGCTTGCAGTTGCCTGTAATTCGGCTAATTCGGCGTAGACATGCGTAGTTGCGTGTATTTTTCCAAGTTTGCAGGTTGCACATTGCGGCCTTACTTGAGCGAGGTTCAGTCAAAGCTACACGTTATTGCTGGTAATGGTGTAAAGTTGGTAGAGCACTTAAAGTTTTCAGATTAAATTTTTATTTTGGTGTGAGTAGAACGTCCATTTATTTCTTTTTAAATCAAGCTAAATCTTTGTCAAACTTCAAAACTGTGAAAATAATAGCTTACATATATGTAAAGAGTGATTTGAAAGATGGAGTTTTAGGCAAGAGGAACTGAGGTGGAATCAAAACAATTCAAACTCGAGAACCACGTGACGTTCGATGATAGGATGAGGGTTTCGAATGTTGTGAGGGCTTGTGTTTAAGGAACTGTATAAAGTTGTGGATACAGCGGTTCTAAAAAGGACTCGATGAATGAAGAGAATATCAAATCTTTCTCTTGAATCTTTTAAAGTAGTCATGCTGAAAAGCTAGATGCGATTTTGTTTAGGAGGTAGAATCAAAGGATTAAAGCTTTTTCAATTCAGGAAATGTGAACTTGTTGGTAAGGGGACTACACTTTGCATGGTCAATGGTCATTAATAGTAAGAATGAAAAGAAGAGGTCTAAAGTGCTTACCCTAGGGAACTCCGTAGGTAGCGAAGAATGGACTTGGTATGGAAGACCAAAAATTAACTCTTCGATAACGGTTTCGAAATAAGAGGAAATTCTTCTTCTTCTTTTTCATTTCCGGCGTTACGAGTAGTGATCTTGAAGCGATCACAACTCTCCCACTTTTCTGCTTCACACTAGTGATCCGCCTGTGGGGTACGCCGCGTTGACCTCAGAAATCGTCGGCAAGCCTCCCGGTTTTGGATTGTTCCATGTTTGAGGCCAACCAAATGCTGCTGTTTTTGCATTTGCTTGTACCAGGAGTGTTTTGGCCTGCCTTTTCTTTTTCGTCGCGAATTTGTTGAAACGTTGTACGATATTGCCTTTTTGACGGGGTTCTGCGGATCTCTCCTTTGAACATGACAATGAAATAAGAGGAAATTCATCTCAAAAAAATGAGTTCCATTTAATATATGTGCAAATTTTTTGCAAAGGCTTTATTACAATCTGTTGAGATAAAATCGACTTCTTTTCCTGTTTCCCAAGTAGAAATTGCGAATGAGACGGATTCAAGACAAGAATCCAAAGAGAAAGTTTTGGGTTCTTTTTGTTTTGCCAATAACATCCATTTGAAGTCAGGAAGTTAAGTAGCTGATATTCTTTACAGGACTTCCGCAGAGTACCGTCACGCAAAAGAGTTTGCTATAAATTCTTGTCTGAAATGGAGAACTTTTTATTTCTCGTTGGCTCATTGCCACTATGACCTTATTGGAGTCGTTAAGTCTTAAAAAGACATAGCGTTCTCCCCCTTCACACACAGATCAGAGGACAATAAATCCGAACAGGCGGTTATAAAACCCTAATACACATTCTTTATACTAAACCCACAACCCTCTAAGCCCCTTAACCTTTTAAACTTAAAACACATTCATTTTCTTTCTGTTTTTCATTAAAAGCGCGTTGATATACCACCAACGCCAGCGTCTATTGACACTATTCCTAGTTTGTCCTTGTGAAGACTCGCCATCTAAATCCATAAAATAATTCCAGTGTATTTATAAATGCTATGAAATTCCCCACAATCGGATAATAGAAAGCACATTACATGCAATCTTAAGCATATTAACGTACATTCACAACTACTTACAAATACATTTTCCACACGCAAGGACTTCGTCGAATTAAATGTGTAATCCTTTGCTAAAACCATTAAAACTGGCTTTAAACTTTAATTAACTTGAGTATATATGCTTTTCCCTGTTTCCCAAAAATGCTTCAACGCTTCAAAGGAAAACGAAGCAGCCCAACCTACCCGAGCGCCGCGTCGCCCGCCGTGTATCGATTTCCTTATGCTAAAAAAGGAGAGAGAGAAAGAAAGAGAAAAAAGAGAAAAGGTGCGGAGAACTGTAATATAAGTTCTTCTTCATTTTCCTGTTTAAAAGAAGCTTGCGTTTTTCCCGTCCTGTTTCTTCATTACGTCCTTTCCCTATACCATTCCTATCGTGTAGATATGTCTTTTTGTTTTCTTAGTTTTTTCTCGGGGTACCCTCGAGTTAAAAGTTTGTGTAGAAGTGTAGATGGTGCGGGCAGAAGCAAATGATTCAGTTTTCCTTTCCAAAAGTAACAGCGATGATTTTTCTTGTTTTGCTTCTTTCTTTTTCTTTTTCTTTAATGAAGTAAACTTTCAGACCAAAAGGATGAGAGGAAACTCCTTAAAGAGAGTCTTATGTTGGAAAACATTCAACTTTTCGCACATTAAGGAGTTTGTCCTTGGAATAATGTGTATACGGATGGCACTGTGTGTAATTGACGAGCAAACAGGGTTAATGGTTTTTTGTTGTCTTAAGAGCTGTCTGCATGTAAAATTATTGCTCTGAAATTATCTTTTCAAAATAATTTTCATTTGTCTGAATCGCGGGTGGTTTGGAAAATCAATTGGCTTTGCTCGCTGCATAATGTGGGTTGTGCCAAATCAGATGGAATACAAACCGAACTTTAAGATTTCTTACTTTTTTTCTACCAATTTAAAGGCAAACACTTAGGATCGTTAATTGATGCGGACAGCTTCATTTAATTTATTTGTTCGTTCTTGTTGATTCTCATCAAATCAAGGGATTTGTTAAATTTGTGTGTCATGAAAAATCATCCCAAAAGTATTTTTTGTAAAGTGAGAGTTTTTTGAGTTAAGAACTTGGACTTAGATTTTGAATTCAGCGACAAAAAACTTTTGGCATACATCGGTTCTTTTTTCCCGAAACAATCACATCGAAGTGATGAAGATTCTTCACATGCAAAGTTCGTCAAGGACCAAACTCAATCAAAATTTGTCATATTATCTCTAGTTTCCAAAAGCAACAGTACAACCTGAAATGGATACAAAGAACTTAAAGGTAAAATTATTAACACCACGGAAAAGTTGGTTATTACCCAGCTAAGCCTAAGAGCTTTAAGGGTCATTGCATTTGCCTACTTATGTCTTCTTGACGTCAACCCTTCTAAGGTAGAGTAAGTTTTCCTTATTGATATTATGAAACGTAACAATGTTTCTAGGATTTTAAGATGTGGACGTGGTCTGAAGAGCATTCATGTTATGTACACAACCATAATATGCTAGATCCTTACATAAGGCTTGGTGTGGAAGCCATCCAAGATAAGGCATTGAATCTTAAAATCATAACCAAATTTGAAAGACTTCCATGCCTTAAATCAACCAGTGCCAGAAGCACCACTCCAACCACAGCTCTTGAAACTCTTTGCTATTGCAAGTAAGTTGAGTTAAGTGGCTGTCATAAAAAACGACTGGCGCCCTTGTACCAATATTAGGTCCATTTGAATATCACAAAGTCGTAGACAAAGCAAACGTCCATACTCATCAGATCGATATAATAAATGAAGATTGTTTAACATAAGTTTGCGCGTAGAAATGATTTTACCGATGTTCATCCTGATTAGTGAAATCGGTATAGTGGTTCCATTCCAGACGAGTCCATTAGCCTTGCACTTTCCTAAATGTCTTTGCGCCTCATCCCGTACGGCAATATTCGGGGAAAAGTATTGTTTTTTTTCTAAGTTTTTCTTGGATTTGCAACTCGAATCTCCCATGTAAACAGAAGACACGCCAACCATTACGCCACGGGATAACTGTCCAATAGATTGATCCACAAAGCCCTTGGAGTTTTATATGGTCCAAAATATGTCCTAATTTGTGACTATATAAATCCAACACTTGAAGTTTTTATAGACGGCCAGGCGACAATAGAAAATTTGAAATGGCTTGAATGCCACGACTGTGTTTTTCACACTACTCATGGACACAAACAGTGTCGCCCTGATATGCATTCCTAAACACCTTGGTATAAAAATAATGAGCATGAAATGGTGGAAAACCTGCAAAACCAGATCGTTACTTGAGTCAATCTAAACTAATATTTTAGAACTTATGCCACTAGACCAGGCAAAGAACAAACTCACCAGAAATTTCTAAAACAATGACACTTATTCATCTATGGAAATCAAATGTCTTTCTAAATAAGTAGATAAATAATTAGGAGGGAGTAACAGAGCGAAGAGCCCTAGGGCCTAGCGCATTTGCGCGGGAATCGTGCCGTTCGGAGCCTGCAATTTTATGCCGGCTCCGAACGGCTAATCGAGAAAGCCCTTTTCATGGCAATGAATTTGCTAACGGAGGTTTTGCTTATTGATCGCAAAAGGCGATTACCGTGGAAAAACTTTTTTGCCTCTGTAGGGATTCGAACAACAGGCACGTCTGCTTTTTAGAGAAGATGCACCCACTAAGAGACAAAAATAATATTACTTCACATCGTATCAGAAAAACAGCTTTCAGAGAATACTTTTTCGATGAACTTAGTTTCAAATTTGTAACTCAATGACATCCTGCAGCTCGGTCGGTACTCCAAGTGTTTTTAGAAAGCTTCCAAACTTGAAATTCCACATACTTCCACTCTTTTTCCTCTACTTTTCCACTTTATTCCGAGGAGTACAATTGATTCGTTGAGATACGATTGGGGTGATGCTACTTGCACCCTGACATAACTGAGAATTTTTACACATAGTTGTAACGTATCGTATTCACGTAAGCTTCTTCCACTTCAAACTCATAGAACATAGAGGTATAAGAGTTTCTTCATTAAATAACTATTTTAATGACAAGGTAACATAATGGAAGTCCCGTTATCGTAACGTAATTACGACGTAACGTTATCATACAATCTGACGCAACTACATCAGCATATCACTGAGAGAGAATTGAGAAGTGTCATTAAAAGGGTAATGGTCTTAACTTCAAAATGCTATAAATCCTTATGACGTAAGTAATGTAACTGTAACGTATCGGCATCATTTACCCTTATGTACACAATATTTAAAAGTTTCTGGTTCAAAAGCTAAATTTCTTTGGATCACTGAGCTATGCCCGGATCAAAATGCGGCCTTAGCTTCGGTTTCATCTGGCGCTTGTGATCAAATCATAGGAAATCAATACATCCTATGCGGCTTTGACTTCGATGTTACGTTGGTCTTTGTACAGGAGAACGTAACGTGACTCTAACTCTGGAAAATGTTCGGTCTGTTCGCTTTGATAGTAAAAAACAAGAACAAAATAATAATGGCATTCGAACGCAAAGCGCTCGTGCGTTAAGGCGTTGAAGCCGAGGCCGAAACGTGACGGCAATTCATGCATTACAGTGACAGTATATCGTATCATTTATTAGGGAGGCTTACACAATTGCACTACTTTTCCCACATACATGACTAATTATACTTAATCTCATGAAAAGCTTTGAATCTTGGAATCAACAGGTGGTAGTGAACAAACAACGTAACTGCGACGTAATGATAATGATGAAAGTGGTCCAATTTAACAGTTAAGGGGCTAAGAACCTAAGACTACGTAATGATTTTATTAATGATACGTAGGTAAGTGTGATTGAGCAGAAAAGCTTTGGGTCTTGCTATCAAAAGTACTTTGGTTATGACTGTTTGACGAATCACGAAGATGACAGTATCCATGAACTCATCTTTAGTTTTAGTACTCAACTTTTATTCAACGTACTCGTTGGGCTCAGTGTCAAACTTTTACCACGAGAAATATCTTTTTCCTAAGGGAAAACAGACAATCTCCTTCATAAAATCGTAAAACTCATTTACCAAAACTAAATAATTTTCTTGAAGCTTCCTCAATTATTCCAACACCACCCGCACTGTGATACCTTCACAGATTTTTGTCACTCGAATCTGGTGTACCTACTGTACTGGAACTGAATAAATTATCCGACACACCTTCCAATTAATAGAGGCTTTGAAATGTTAAATTTATTACAAAATTATCACCCTGGCTGCCTCCAATTTACATTCATCTTCATCTTCTTAAAGGATTTTCGATATCTTAATTAATTTCACATCAACTACCAGCAGAATGAAAGAAGAAGGAAGAAATGTAGGTTGGAATAGATATTCATAGCTGACTGTTTAATGTCACACGCACCAAGAAGCGTCCCGATTTCTTTTTGTCCTCAATTGTAAATAAATTAGCAAACAGTTGAATGAACAGCATAATCAACATTTAAATGAAAATGAAATATGTTGTGTGTGTTTTGGGATATATGTATTGTTGTAAATGCTCCAGTAATTGCGTAGGATTCTAATTTAGATAAACAATTCACGGAACTGAAATTTCGTTGAGCATATATACGACTCACGTACACGTACATTTATATTGTGTCATATGATAATGTCTGTGTTTCTGCTTCCACAAGGAACAGGATACAGTATAGGAGTTCGTGACACTACATTGAATTCGGTTAGTTATTTGTAAATAAATGAAGTGGGAGGGTATCGCATAGGAATTGTATTATATTCCCAAACTCCCATTGCTGGGGGTGTGCATATAGCAATTTGTCGGAATCCTACGCAACGAAAATGTGAACACTATGAAAATAACGCCAATTGAATATGCTGGTGTTATCTGATCGTTGAATGGACACTTTTTTTTATAGTTTATCTGTGGTCTGTGCCTATAAATTATGTTCACTCTGTGTTGCGTCATGTGAGTCAAATGTGTTCTTTTTGTTTCTTTGGGTGTGTTCAAAGACACTGAATATTTACGTGGGCATTTCACATCTAAAGGTTATAGAAGTCTGATGTTTGACTGATCGATAACCAGACCACCCAATCGGAGCAAGGTTGGACCCCCGCCTTGCACCCCACTTATTTTGAACCTGTCCACGTGTCTTATGTGGGTATTAAGTTTAATCATTTTAATGTACTCTCAGATTTCAAGGAAGAATGAGATCGAAAAGTTCGTCCTTTTAGTACACGTGCCATGACAGTTTCCTTTGAACTCTATCCAAATAAACTACCTACCTGAAGTTAAGTGGAACAATTTCTTCGTCATTCCCAGACGAAAACATTTCTTCAAAATTATTATTTTCCAGAAAAAAGAAAACGTCAAGTAGTAGTAAGTGTATAAGTGAAAACGACACAGGAAATGCACTCAAATGAAACAAGAGAACCAAGCGAACCAAAATAGCTACTCACTGTTTTTAATGGCCTACTTTACTACACTTTCACTTCCACCCATTTAATTGGAATACTCTGAAACCATTTCTTAGAAGGATTTTTTTTATGTGAATCGTTGAAAAAGAGGAAAAAAACATAGACGTGATTTCTTCAAAGTAGGTACACGGGTTGGGAAAAAAATTGCTCTTTCATCCACATCGGCACTCACTACTTACTGGTGAATTGAATAAGTGCTGGCTGTTCTTTTTTTTTTTTTTTTGAAAGAAATAGAAAGAACGCTGGTATCCATCATGGAAAAGGTTGCATGGATTTCTATCTACTGCGAAGAAAAGGGGTTGAGAGAATATCTGTTTCAATTAGAGATTCACTATACCTGCATAACTATGATGAATAAAAGTGTAAATTGGTTAGAAAGCCCCTTTAACCTTCTTTTGCATGACTATTATTTTAGAATATCGAAAGGTTGAGATGTTCTTGTGCATTAGAAAGAATAACACGCTGTTGTTCAAGTGAGAAATTGTTGAATCACGTCTAAAACTGGATATGGTGGCACCTGTTGAAGACCTACAAATTATCATAAAGATCTCATCAAAAAGACATGTCCTGAAGTTTTTTCTTCTATCGAAATCGTTTACGATACAGAAAGGAAGATGGGATCAAATTAGTTTCAAATTCTTTGGCCTGATAGGTTTTCTAAAATACGTTTTTATTTTCGTACGTCGTATGCACTTCTTCGTTTTCTTCCCCAATTACCATTATCCATGGATGGTTCCTAAATCCTAGAAACCGAAAAGCTGTCGGTACTTGGTATGTGTGTAAATGACGACCTTCGTTGGAATGACCACACATTTGAAGTTGCCAAAAATGCTACAAAATACTTAGGTTTCCTAAAACGATGAAGAAAATGTTTCACTCCCTCTGTTCTGGCTGCAATTTACAACCGCCCAAAACTTGAGTATAATTCTTTTATTTGGACAAGTGCTCTCCAAACATCTTTCCACATACAGAGCGTTGAGGTTGGTAGGTGATAGTTCAATTGTAGAATCGATTGAATCTCCTGAACATCGTCGAAATGTTACTTTCCCCACTCTTTCTTATCGTTTTTCTTACAAACAGTGCTCTAGTGAAATAGCCAGTTGCATTCCTCCCCTGAAATTATTAAGCTCCAATACCCACCTCGCTAGGAATGCACATCAGTTCTTCCTTGAGCCCAATCAGAAGTCTGTAGAGTTACTCGCTTAAACTCAGGCGATATTGACACAATGGGAAGAGGGAAGCGTAATCTCGTTGGTGTTTTTGCAAGCATTGATAAAGAAGTGGCAAAAATTGGTTCAATGGTTACTGAGGGCGAAACGAAGTATATGCTGACGTCAAACAAGGAAAGAAAACATAAAAAAATGGACCAAACGTCACAGTACAGAGACCTAACCTTATGAGGCATTACAGGACTTCTTCTACCAAGGATCCGCTATAGACACCAAAAATAACGTAAGTGCGGAGATAAATCTTGAGATCTTGATCTTAAGGACGCGATTAAGAAATAAAACCCTTTCTACAAAAGCCAACTTCATATCTGGTCTCTTCACCACAACACACGTATTGCAAGGAAAAATCGGTAGAAGCAATCCTACAGACCTTGTAACGTACAATCGAATATTCCTTCCATCACAAAGAATACACTCTGATTCCTTGACATAGAGAGCGCTTTTCAGGGGGGAAACCACTTTAAAATTTAACATATCTCGAAAGTATGAAATCCAAAGAATGTTATGACCAAAAGAAATCTGAAAATATCGAATAGATGCAGACTTATCGCATTTAGAGCGCGAGAACAACATGCGGTCGGGTGACAAGTCAGGTAGCTCGAGCCGTTAGAGGAGGAGCGATCTTCGCTTTACAATGCCCGCTACTGTTGGCCTTTTGTATGGTCAGGCAACTGTTTCGGGGAAAGAAGTCGAAGGTCTATTGTACGAGCCTGGAATCACCGATTAATACGTAAGTTACTAAGCTACTACAATTAAATTTTCTCGTGGTGAAACTTTTGGCACAATTATCTCAACTACTTTTTCAAAAACTGCTCATGTTGTAGCTCAAAAAGCTAGCCGAAATTTAAAATTTTGGAGTAAAAAAGGTGGTAAACGCAGCAGTTTACGATATCGCCAGAAACAGCCCTCCGTAGATTTTCAATAACGCCCCAATTTTGCTGGTTATCCAATAGATAAAAATTTTTTTTTGAATACTGGATAGCTCCAATAAACTTTTTTCCTAATTTTGAAAACGATTGGGTTATTTAAAAAAAAAAAAACCTCTAAAAAAACCCAAAAAACATGTTTTTTGCCCTCCTAAAGTGGTATGCTGCCTCAAGAGCGTCAGTAACCCGGCAGTTACAACGTCGGCGCTGATAAATGTTAAAGTAGATAGGTCACCGGATGAGCTCAAAGGTTCAAAGATCTGTCAGCAGAGGAACACCGCAAGGCGGAGTCCTATCTCCTCTTCTATTTAATAAGTCCTAAACGAACTTTTAGTTAGCTTTGAATTGAGGGATTCAAAGTGATTTATTGATTGTATCAGGGAAAAACGCTCATATCCTTAACGACCTGATGAAAACCACTTTTTAGAAATAACGTGATCTAAACAAGCCCCCACAAATCTGAACTCGTTCTCTTCTCTACGAAATACAAAATTTCGCAGTCAATTACTTCATCAATTAATGGAATCCCAGTCAACTTTTTAGACGAAGCCAAATGGCTTCTTCCACAAGGCCGTCGCCGTCGCCGTCGTAACAGTTTTGGCCTACGAATGCTAAAAAGACAGTGTCATAGACTTTAACTTAATATTTTGCTATTCGAAATTTTTTGATGCTGACAAAATTGTGAAGCAGTTTTCAACATGAACAGAGGCAAAAATAATTTTCCACTGGTAACGTTTTTCGAGAGGAATTGGGAAGTTCTCCGATAGTTAATTCATTGCCATGAAAAGCAATTTCTCGATTAGTCGTTCTGAACCGGCAGAAAAATGTTTGACCCTCTCCATTCCCTTACAAGACATGGTTGTGGGAAATGCGCTAGGCCCTGGGGCTCCTCGCTTTGCTGCGCCACCCTGTTTATTTATTTAATTTTTTGTACGAAATATCTGTTGCAAATATTCATTACGAAGATGCCTTAAGCCCTTTAAATTTATCGTTCGGAGTCGTCAATTGTTACGATATCAAGGAGTAATCCTTGAAAAAAACTAAACTGGAAGTCCAATATACAATCAGCAAAGCCTCCATAGCCCTCTTTTCCTGCTGAAAAGCCATCATTAGATACTTGCTTACGGAATAGAAGTTAACTGAATCGTTCTAGACAAAGTGACTTACTATAGTAGTATAAGCAAAGTTCAACGATCAGCCTTTATTCGCGTAAGCGCAGTTATCCGTTCAAAGACCTCAGCCGCCCAAACATACTTCTGAATCTTTCACCACTAGATGATATCTTTAGTAAACAAGGGCCTGTGATGCAAAACTATAAGTAACGCAAGTGAATAATGACAAGTGTAAGAAATTTCTGATACGCAGAGCAACAAGTTTTCTTAATCTTCTACAAGAGTAACATAATCCTACAAGTGACTTTTGGCTTGTAGATTTGTAGCTTTGTGAAACAGGCCCCAGATGGTCACTAGTATTTTTCCAATGGAAAAGTAACACCATTGATTACTCAACAATCCTGTACTTCTTGATCAATCCGAAGTCACTACACCAAACCCCATTGGGATTTGAAAAACAAAATCCAAGTCTCCATTTCTACGAGATCCATTTGAAGATGCGAGGAATCTTCAGAAATGATTCAACTTATTTCTATACCGATGCTTGGAAGACCGAAAATATGGGGTTGGTAAGTCTCTCATTCTGTCTTCCAAACCGCATTAACGTGTTCCAAGCGGAAGTTACGGCGATCAAAGATTGTTGCTGAGAGAAAACGTGACATCCTCAGAATATGCTCATCTTCTCAGACAGCCACTCAAATCTCACACACTGCTGTTTCCAAGAACTCAGTGTTCACCGTTACCTCAATTGGCGACTACCTCTCTTGGAGATGGCTTTTTCTCGCCTTCTTTTGGATAGCGAGGGACCGAGCTATCGTAGGAAACTGCAAAGCCGATGAATTCATCAGTAGGGGAACCGAAAAGCCATATCAACCAGAAAGAAGTCTGAAAACTCTGTAGCTACATGCAAACTCATGCTTAAGGGAGACATCACGGATAAAGCAAATAACAGGTGGAAAAACGCCTCTACTTGATATTATTTGATTTTATTGTGCGCCAACAAAGCAGAGATGGCTAAAACAAGATTGAAATTAGTGCTTCAAATTATCCGGATATCCGAAACAGATCCGGATTTAGGATCCGTTATCCTGAATCCCATAGTAGTATGAGATATCCGAATATCTAAACTATCTGGATATTCGAATATCAGCTGTCGGAAAACATTCCTGTTCGGATATTCGGATAGTTTCAAGATCCGGATATGAACTGAAGCACTAATCGAAATCGTTCAAACACTTCCCATCTATAAGCAGATTGCACATTGACTCCGTGATCGGTGTCATTATTGGACATTTCTTCATAGGCAAACATGCCACAAGACTCTGCGTTCCATCAAACTACTTCTGCAGAAGCTGGTCAGACAAGAAGAAAGAGGAGACCATTCGTCACGTCCTGTGCTCTCCTTCAAAAGAACTTTGGATATTTCTTCTTGGATTAGTATCCAAACGATAGCCTTCACCTTTATCGTTTCATTAAAAGCTCAAATGGCTTTGTTGAATGAATGAGGTTCTCCCTCACACATTTCGTATGTTATCATTTCTCTGTAGACCATTTATTGGTCTAAGTATGTCACTTGCCTAAGCTTCATATCTGGTATGCGGCGCTAAAGCAGGGACGTGATCAAAAGCGGATAAGGAAAACCTTCGTAGGTTCGAACGATTGTTCTTTAATCCCGTATGTGATGACAATGTGTTGAGAAGAAGGTTCAACAACGAATTGTATGAGATGCACCGAGAAATAAGCATAGCTAGAAGAGTAAGCATCTCAAGACTGCAGACATTAGCGCTCCTGTTTCACGGGTTTTCTAAAGATCATTTCAGGAAAACTTCGGTTTAGGTGTCACAGCAATTGAAAGGGCATCACAAGCGACTTAGAGTGCAAAACTGCGGAAATCTCACTCGAAATCAGAACTTTGGGTGAAGTGTTAGCTGAGGCCCAGATTTACCCAGAGCTGTATACTCCACCTACGTGCCTTGTAGCTCAATCCAATTTTTCCTGCAAAATTTGATCGAAAAAAATTCCTTTAACCTCAAAAGTAAGTCCAAATTCAGACCGAAACGTACAAAAGGATTTCAAGTTTCAATCTCGCAAGCAGATGCGATAAGAGATTGGAAAAAATGTCTATTAAATGCCATGTGAGCTTCTATACAAAATGTCTGTGCCGAGTTGATAGTACTTAGGACACTCAGAATGGAATGGAATTAATTATTTTCAAGGAATGAAAATAACTATGGCTGATGGGCTACCAAAGTAAAAGTGGACAATGGACATGTTAACGTTACCCATCACTTTATTCTTCTAATTTTCTTCCGTTTTCTTTGTAATTGTGTCTGTTTTTGTTTTTTTTCTTTCTTTCTTTCTGCTGTTTCTAATTTTTCTTTCTTTTCCTTTTTTTTTTGCTCGGAAATTCTAACCAAAAATAAAAAAGGCAATAAGAATCGCACAAAAGATCCATTAAGGAACGAAAATCCAAGGAGAGTCTTTTTGGAAGGAGCACAAGCACATGCATTTTGGTTTGTTTTGTCCTTACAATTGAGAATAGCGAAATGAACGTACGTATATAACATTGCGAGTGGGGAGGCACTGCCTGCCTCGACCTGCTTTTAATTCATTGTTGTCAAAATGATTTAACACACACTCCAGTGGAATATTTTAAAGTAGAACGTGAATAGAAAGTAAGGAGTGCGTCTTGGATGCACAAAAAAGAGCGCATTTGGGGGCGCTTGTGTTTTTTGATGGCTACTAGAATCACCTTCTAACTATTTTCCTAATATTTTACCAAAAACCTGAGATGGGAAAACGGTGCGTAAACCAACTTCTTTTCTCCCACTTACAGACCTACGAGCGATCTCGAAGGCATCAAACACTTCCTCTGATCCGCCCGTGGGATACGCCGCCGTCCTTGGTTTAATGGTTTAATCAGTAATTTTTTTTAAATCCAATACTCGCCTTTAAGAGAATTAGAGTAACATTCTACCAGCCCTGAATGGAGCGTGGTTTACTCTAACCGTGCTTCGGAAGGAAACAAAATGGTGCTGTGGTAATTTGTAGAAGACAATTTAACAATTGTTCGCAAAGGTCTTTCTGCTTAACTGTCCTTGTTGCTGGTCATTTTAAGCTTACTTAGAAAAATCTACGTAATCAGGAAAATGTCTCCACTGCATTACTTTTTTCTTGTCTCTCTTTCAAGCGCTGGTTAGTGGTAAATGGAGCACAATTTATTCAAACAAAAACCGAGAGAAATTGATTTTTTACCGAGTAAATTCGTCCTGTAATTTGTTAGCATGAGCACTACCACAAGAGTTAACTTTTTTTTCTTTCTTTTATGTTCTTTTTAATCTTGTTCCGAATGGCAGCTCTTAATGATTTCCAATAAGCGAGTTAGAAGATAGAAGAAGAGGGGACAAAAAATAGGAGATAACTTGTCTTGTTAATCGCCTACTGTAAGAACTTTCCATTTTAAAAGGTCTTAAGTCTCGCGCAACTTATTTAAATCCGATATTGTCTGAATGGGTTTTTTCACCGGTGAAGCAATAAAAGTCTATCCACTCACTTTTTGGTTTAATTTATTCAAAGATTGTAAATAAAACCCAAAAAAGTAACTAATTTACATGACAATCATAATTTTTTATTTATTTTTGTATGAATTTCCCATCAACTGGTTTACATATTTATGATTAGTGTTCTTGTGGTTTTCAATCATTTCAATTCAAAATCATAATCATAGTTTATTGAGGGAATAATGTTGTTTTTTTCTTTGATGAAACGAGCTCTTGTTTTTGAGGATTTCGCATAACAAAGATGATGTTTAGAATAAAGGCCATAAAATGTGCTGATGATTATGTAATTACACATTACCATAGCATAATCACTTTGTTATTCACATCATCGAAGATTGTTCTAGATTATATAAAGCAAAACTGGTTTAACCCCTATTTTAGAAATTAACGCATTTAAGTCTTGTGGTTTTGAGCAAAAGAGTAGGTATTATGAGATGTCGTGATTAGGTGGTCGGTTGAATTAAAAACCAAACATGAAGTAATAGGACAAGGAGCTTTTCAAAGGGATTTTCTTAATAAATAACTCATAATAATTACAACCGATTACGATTTTATTTGAAAGGCAAACAAAAATGATTCTAAAATCGAAAGCGAGGTACTCGAGTTCTTTCATATAATTGAGTCATTTCGATTAAGTAATTTGAAAAAATTCAGTTGATTGTTGTACTCATGTGAATATCGTGAAATAAGGTCAAAGGCAATGAGCTCTTATCGATGTAATTTCCCTTCGTGGGAAATCATTCGAGTATTAGTAATTTTTCAATTTTGTTTCTCATTTGAAGGACAAAATAAAAAAATGTTAATAATGTCAAATAATTGGAAAATGAATAAATGAAATTTATTTAAGATTGGTTTTGTGAAAGTGATTGCCAATCGAAGAGAGTAGGTTCAGGATTGGGTAACATAAATGAAATTTTTGATCTTCAAGAATTTCAATCATTTTTTGTTTTTCTTGTGTATGCAGGGAATGGTATGAGGTGCACCAAATTGCCAGAGCGACACAGGGTGTTTCTCCTCCGTTCTGTTGTCAGAGTTGAAATTTTCATCTGCCTTTACGACGTAGTAATCAATGCTGTCGAATGTACTGCAAAAGCAATATTTGTATTGCCTTAGCTTGGTGAGTACTGCCGTACTGCACACTTTTTTGTTTTACTGCATTTTAATTTTTGTTGCCACTTGTATTGCTTTTTCGAATTCGTTGTTAATAAAAACAAATACCGAAAAATATAGAGATGGCATCACTTCGAAAATATGTAATTCGATGAAAAAGTTCCAGATCCACATTCCACAACCTCAGTTTCACAAATATGAATAACACGGTACACTTTTGCACATACTTAGATCATTGTTTATATGTATATGGAATAGTTAAATTGATTTCCCATTTAAGAAGCCTTGGACCGAGGGCACGAAGCGCATCAATCACTTCTTTATATTTTCAAAGGAACATATGAGCTGTGACCTTAGGCGAGGCATCCCTTACTACCAGTTAAATATAATATATCGAGTTTACTATTCTTTATTTATGTATATGTAATGCATAGATGAGTTTTTCATTACATTAGTATTTGTATTTTTATGTATTTATATACGCCAATCAATCTAGCGGGAGCGGAAAGGATTCAGATCTCAGTTTCGGATTTCGTGTCAGTGTTTTATTTTTTTCAGTGATAATACAGCCTTTTATACAAAATTTGGACAAATAAAAATTGAAATCAATGTAGAAGTATTATATACATAAGTTTTCTTTGTTTTAAAAGGTGGTGGCCAAACCACATCAGCTCTGCCTGTTCAAAAACAAGGCGCAAAACATCGAGTGTCCTGTCTTGTTGAAACCAAATGTTGCCAATACCCTCCTCTTTAATTCAAAAATTCGTTCAACATGGCCCGATAACGATCGCCATTGACTGTAACGGCCACTCCTTGCCCAAGATCAAAATGAGCTTCATCTGAATTTTCACACACATTCTGCAACATTACCTTGATCTTCAAAGTATACTAATGTCGCAATATTTCCCAGCGTTGTTCAAGCGTATGCATATTCGTTCAACGGAGGGATAAAACTAGTTATCTGTCGAATCAGACATGAGCTTAGTGTTACCATTCACGAAATAAGCACTAGTTCAAAAAAACGTTAGATGGCGGACCCTTTATAAGGCAGGTTGTTGAGGATAAAAATTTCTGTAGAATGTCTTTCGACAGACGAATCGAATTCTGTGTAGGTTAACAAAATGAATTTGCGCAGTTCGATTCTAATTAGTTCTTATTGTCCTTAGATCTTTTTCAAGGCAAAAAGCGTACGTTCTCCTTTTCCATCCGGACCAACAAAACCATCCACATCAAAATCGGGTAATAGAAGTAAAGAATAGATAAAGTACATAGATATGTATGTATCTAAGTTTATTTTTGTAATAAAAAAATTTTAAAAAAATGATTTGAAAAAACTATATGCGTATTGCTTTTGTCCAAAAATTATGCAAAATTTTCTGGAATGTACTGCTTTGGACTTTTCAGAAACGACAGCACTGGCTAGTAATGGTGGTTGAATGGTGGAAACTTGTCAAGAATGAGTTGCTTCAAATTCGGCTCACTTATACTAATGCAGGCAGCAATGAGTTTCGTTGGGGGCTCGGTTGATGAAATGAAAAGACCATTTGACCGCGATTGTCATTTCATTTCGCAACACTTTATCGAAATAGTGGTCTGCTAAACAAATGAAATTAAGGAAATAATAAAGGAGTTCTTTTGCATATCAAAAAGCAAAACTACACCTACTTGTTTAGGTGGGCATTAGGCACTGTCCGGGGTGAGCTTGGGCCTCATCCAACATTATTCGATTTGGGGCAAGCTCTTTGTAGTTTTGTACCTAGGCCGATTGAGGTCTTCTTCCACTTGATTGCCCCACCTATGATGAGATCTTTCCCCTCCGCGATTTTCCTGCAATGTAACTTCGAAAATCCGTAGAACATAAGCATTGATGTTCATCCGCTCCACTTATCCTAGCCATCGTAGTATCGACCGATGCTGCTCTTCTAGATATGCCAATGTTGCGCTACAGCTCATAAAGCACTTTGTTTTATCTTCTTCTCCACACGTTTTTTTCGCATACAGTAGCAAAGATCATTCCGAGTATTTTTCTTTCGAAATAACTATGAATTTTTACATCTCATTTATATGAGCTCTATGCTACCGCGTCGCGTCGACTGTGTTACCTCGATTTTCCTAAAGAAAGTTTTATTTCTCGATTTCCATCTTAACCAAAACAAGCAGCGACTGGCAAGAGGAATTTTGTTTCATCTCTGTTATTATATTTCGAGTCTGTTAAGAATCCTTGGTAGTCTTGGCAATGGAAAGCTTAAGACGACTGTCATCTAAGTTTTAGATACTGAAGAACAGATTTGAAAACCTCAAAAAGTTTCAAAAACTTGTAAGACAGTAGTAAAACAGCAAGTTTTACGAAACAATCTTTTGGCGATACAATCGACGACAGACAGTTGAACGATAATCGTCCAAGAAGTTTCGGAATTCAAGCCTTTTACTATTTTCAAGTTATGTGTGTCTATTGTGACGTTTTCTCGAATTCACCGATGTTCTCTGTCCTTGTTTGATGACAACATATACTTCGTTTTAACCTCATTTACCATTTTTGCCGCTTCAATGCTCAAAGCAAAGCACCTATGACATCTAGCTTCCTTCTCCCATTACGTCAATATCGTCCGCATAGGCGAATAATTGTACAGACTTTTCAAAGATTGTTCTTCTGTTGTTGACGTTTGAGTTTTGTACAATCTTTTCAAGTATGATGTTAAAAAAATCGCATGACAGTATGTCACCTAAAGCCTTTTTGGACATCAAAGGCTTGGGTGAGTTCTCTACCGACCTTGACGGAGTAGCGTTAATCCTCCAAAGTCATCCTGCATAGTCACACGAGTTTTGCAGGACTGCCGAAACTAGACATTTTTTTTTTTTTTTTTGCATCTCAAAGTCTTAAGCGGTACTGAGCTTAGAGCAAGCTCATATGTACGCACTTATCTACGCTCTTCATCATTAATGCAAGTTTTAGTGGTTAGTAAAAAACGCCAACACAAGTACAAAAGAACGTATTCGAACAAGGACATAACATTTAACATAATTAACTTTTACTACATCGATAAAACAAAATCAAACTGTAAAACATTATTGAAAGT
The DNA here is from genome assembly GCA_914767635.1 of Melanostoma mellinum. Lineage (NCBI taxonomy): Eukaryota > Metazoa > Arthropoda > Insecta > Diptera > Syrphidae > Melanostoma > Melanostoma mellinum. Next base: position 48,280,815 of record OU612058.1, on the reverse strand, counting down.
ATATAAAAAAAAGAAGAAAAAATACAATTAAAATAATCTACAGTTAACTAATAATTAAATACAAATTAAATTCAAAACAAAAATCATGCTTCTGGAGCACTGGTTTTGAGTTTTAATTTTAAACTACTTTTACTAAGATTGAAATCTGAAGTAAAAGGGTTAGAGTTGTATAACCTACTCATGCGAGCTATCATGGCTCTGTACAGCTCGTCTCTGTAAATACTGTCATACGCGGCCTTGAAATCGTTAAAATGATGGTGTATATCGATATTATATTCTCGGGTTTTTTGCCAAGAGCTGCCGTAATGTGAAAATTTGGTCTATTGTGGACTTCTCTGGTCTAAAACAACATTGATAAGGACCTATCAAGTTGTTGACGTGGGGTCTCAGACGCTCACATATTACAGCAGACAAGATCTTATAATCGATGTTAAGGAGGCTTATCCCTCTACAAGGTGCGACAAAAGTATGGAAACCCCTGGAAATATGGCCCCAGTGACCCAAAAATCGATTTTTCAAATGGAAACCCCCATTTTTTTATTGCAGATTTGGAAAGAGCCCAAAATTTTACGAAAAAACATGTATTTTATTTTATTTTGCACTCTTTCCAAATCTGCAATAAAAAATGGGAGTTTCCATTTGAAAAATCGATTTTTGGGTCACTGGGGCTTCAAGGTTACGTCCAAGGTCAAATTCAAGGTCACCATCGGATTCCTCGTCGAAAAATACGTCGGATATAGGGTCTTTGATTTTTTTTAACACGCACTATTTCCAGGGGTTTCCATACTTTTGTCGCACCCTGTATAATTGGCGAAATTGTAAGGGTCTCCCTTCTTTAGGATCTGCCGTACGATACTAAGGTTCCATTCATCGGGTATGCTTTCTTCCGACCATATCATGCAGATCAGCTGGTGCATGCTCCTTCAACTGATCTCCTGCTGCCTTGAAAAGTTCGGCATCAAGGTCATCTGCACCTGTAGTCTTATCTGATTTCAGTTTGCATATGGCAAGCTTAACTTCTGGGGTATTCTGCCTGAGAGTGGAATTTGTGTCTTCATCGCCGTTAAGCAGTCTGCAGAAGTGATCTTTCCAGATCCTTAGTAGCGACTGTGACTCTATTACTTACTATGTTTCCCTACTGTTCTTTACAGGCTTGAGTTCGAGCTTTGCCAACCTGGCAGGATCTTTTTACCTTTTGGTAAGACTTCGGAATATCATTCCTGTCATGGCATCTCGCAATTTTTTCAAACGAGGGTTTTTCTTGGTGCTTCTTTTTTTTTTGTAGAATTCGGTGTTCTTCCTTTCTTTTCTCCTTGTAAATCTCGTTATACTGATCGTTCTCTCTGCTTAGCCCTTGTTCGTTTTTGCATCAGCATTTGTCGTGCTTTTTGTTTGGCTGCATTTGCCTGCTTGCATTCTTCATCGAACCATGGGTTTCTTTTTGAGGGCCGAGTGAAACCCAGAACCTCAGAGGCAGCGGTTTTGATGGCTTTTTGGCATTGCTGCCACTGGTCTTCAATGCTTAATGCTGACGGCATGGGATTCAAGGATAATTGAAGAAACTCTCTTGTAAAATGCGTTGGTAATCTCTTGCGATTGTAGCTTTCCGACGTCTTATCTCTTCACAGCGTTAGTTCGAGCGAATCGTGAATATCCTCATTCGTACCTTGGTTACAACAAGGAAAGGTTCTGAGTCAAAATTGGAACCTTGTAAAATTCGTACATCTCTCACATTGGATGAGTGCCTTGCGTCGATCGCAAAATGGTAAAGTTTTTGACGGTTGATTGAACTGGCGATCGCCATGTACCTTTATGAATGTTGAGTTGCGGAGTGCGTGTACTACTAAAAGCAAGATTTACCCCCACAACGAAGTCGACAATGCTGAATCCGTTTTCGGAGGTTTTGTCATGCAAGCTATGTTAACCGATATCATTTTCAAAGATATCCTCCTTCCCCAGTTTTGCGTTGAAATCACCAAGAACGATTTTCACGTCAGGTCTACTGCATTGATCATATATTTCATCGAGGAGCTCATTGAAACATCTTTAGAGTTCTCGTCTTTCTCTTCTGTAGGGCCGTGGGCGTATTGAGACTATGTTGGCGAATTGAGTCCTGATGCAGATAGTCATTTCACGCTTATTTAATGGATTTTCACCGATAACACCCAAAGAAGCGTTGTTTCTGTGTTCTGAAGCAGTCGCCATGGTAGATGTTGGATCTTCTTTGAAATCGGCCGATTCCATCGCATTTCTCTGATAGTGGTTATGTCTGCTTTGCAGCAGCCCAGTGCGCGATCCGTTAAGGGATCTTACGTTCTTCGTGCAGAACTAGGTTTTTTTTTCATGTCCATCAAGTAAACACTACCACTTCAAAATTTTCACAGTTTGTTTATTGGATTAATTGTCGCAAATTTGTCTTGAGAACAGAAAATTTGTCGCTCTTCTTTAAAAAAAACGTGTATAGTGCTAACTTGACGGACATGTTTTGTTCGCTTTGGTTGTCAGTGTTGAAGTCCTTATTGCTACCGAGACTGTAAATTGTTAAAGTTGGGCAGTGAACCCTACTCACAACCCCCAACATGGAAGGCCAGGACCTTTGAATACCCCTTGGGCATAAAAGGTTGGCGTCGGAGAAGTTCATTCAGGGATTTCTGCTTCTCTGACAGCTAATGTTAAACTTGATTCTGTAAGTCGAATTCATCCGTTGTTCGTTCACAATCCCAATGAGGTCTGGTAATCTACTGAGATTCAGGAAGTCAGTCGTTACTCGCAGAACATTAAAGTGTTTTTATATTTTTTCTTCGTCCTTTTGTCAACACTCGCACTTACTAGTTTAGCATGTCCTCTCTAGGTGGACCATCCCAGCTACCGCGTTGAGGTATAGTAAGCACAATTAAAAATCTTGGCTTGTTGAACTACGAAGCTAGTAAAACTTTCGCTTTTTTGTCTTACAGTAGACCAAAGTTGCTGTGGTACTCGTGGCGTAATGGTAACCATGTCTGCCTGTTACGTGGCAAGTTCGAGATTCGAATCCCAACAGAAAACAAAAAATGTTTTTACACGGATATCACCTAAAGTGAGGTATTCGAAAGTCTTTCCATAGTAATTCCAACCCCATTAAAAGCGCTTTCTCGATGAGCTGTTCTGAAGCGATGGAAAATTGTTGGTCCCCTCCTCCTCCCTTTTTTCTGTTACGTGTTTCTGCGAAAATCTGAGAAATTTACCCGCTTAGAAAGTTTAACTTTAAAACAGCTGCATGAAGCGCCACCAACATATTTCTTGTCGATGGTACTAAGATGCCTTCTTTTGATCAGAAAATATACTATGGCCTTTCTTAATTTAAGACTTTTTGAAGATACGCTTTGAAACTGCTTTGAAACTTCAGCGGATTAGTAAATTCCTTCCTTTTTCAATTTACACAAAAAATAAGTTTTGAAACTACTTACTCATTGCCTACACATCTTCTCTCTATGTTCGTTGAAAGCTTCCAAATATCCGTAACAAAGTTGCAAATAACCATCTTCCCTACACAAGCCTCTTGTTCTCATCAATTAATGTTTTTTTTTGTTTTTTCAATCGAAAACCTGTTCTCTTTGAGCTTCAAAGGCAAACTTTAAGAACAAAAACCATCCGATATCTTGAAATAGATTTTGCCCCAAGAGGGTTCAAGGCCTCAAAAGCCAATCAAATTGCGAGGTGTGTCGTTTGACGTCATAACGCACCAACATATGTCATCAGTTCTTACTTAAAAATGTTTTCTCCATCGTCTTCAACTGATCGACACTTTATTACAAATCAAGTTTGTACACAACCCATCGGTGGTATATCCACAATAATAGGATGCTAGAGAACTTAGCCACAGAACTAAAAAAAAAATAGTTTGAATTTGCATATAAACGAAATTGATAAAAAAAACCACCAAAAAATATTAAATAGAAATGATGCATAAATCTAGCCAAAGCTGAAGCAACCCCGTGTCTAATGTTCTATGTTCTTTGCAAAGGCGTTGGCTTTTTTTTTTGCTTTTGCTACTTTTAATGTATTCTATCTTTCTTTCTATCCATTAGAATAGATTATTTCTATTTCTGGCTCGGTTCCTTTCGTGCAAGTATAAAACTCCCCAGCTCCTCTGGAGATCTAGTTTATTTTCCACAAGTCAACGACGAGGTAGGACGCAACATGAGAACTTTCATTGTAAGTTTGATAGGACCTTGACTTGAGCTCAGTTGTTTTAATGGAAATTTTTTTCTTATTTTCATTTTAGATTTTGGGATTTTTGGCAGCAGTAGCTAGCGCTGGTACAGGGTACAACTATGGAGTTGGACAGACAGGAAGCAGCAACCTTGTAGGACAAGGTTCCAGCAGTGGCGGTTCCAGCGGCGGGCTTTTCGGCTCCAGCAGCAACCTTGTTGGTTCAGGACTCAGCAGTGGAGGCTACTCTTCAGGCGGTAGCTCCGGTTTGATCGGCGGTGGAGGTTACTCTTCAGGTGGTAGCTCCGGTTTGATCGGCGGTGGAGGTTACTCTTCAGGCGGTAGCTCCGGTTTGATCGGCGGTGGAGGTTACTCTTCAGGCGGTAGCTCCGGTTTGATCGGCGGTGGAGGTTACTCTTCAGGTGGTAGCTCCGGTTTGATCGGCGGTGGAGGTTACTCTTCAGGCGGTTCCGGTTACTCTTCAGGCGGTTCAGGTTACTCTTCAGGTGGTTCATCTGGTGGAGCCACCCTCAACATCGGACTTGATGCTCTCAATTCCGTTCCACAAACCGTTGAATACAGCAAGCAATACTATCACTTCACCGCCCCCGAAGAAGCCCATGAAGAAGGACAAGTCCAGAAGCAATTGAGCAATGTTTTGAAGAAGAACCTCCAGGTTGTGTTCATCAAGGCACCAGAAAACAACGCTGCCACCAATGCCGCTCTTCAATTGGCCAAACAAGCTATCGAACAGAGAACCGCTATCTATGTCCTCACCAAGCAAAACGATGGCTCTCAATTGGTTGGACAACTCCAACAAATCCAAGAGAACGTACAAATCAAACCAGAGGTCAAATTCGTTAAGTACAGGACTGCTCAAGATGTCCAACGCGCCAAACAAGAAATCCAATCTCAATATGATAACTTCGGAGGAGCTGCCGAGAACTTCGATGGAGGAGTTGCACAAGTTTTGAACTATGCCAGCCCAGCTGCCGCAAACAATGTTGTTATCGGAGGAGGATCCGGCTACAGTTCAGGCTCATCTCAGTTGATTGGCGGTGGAAGCGGCTATAGCTCCGGCTCAAGCCTTGGCGGTGGAAGCAGCTTTGGATCAGGATCAAGCCTTGGTGGTGGCGGCAGCTACAGCTCCGGCTCAAGCCTTGGCAGTGGAAGCAGCTACGGATCAGGATCAGGATCGTTGATCGGTGGTGGTGGCAGCTACAGCTCCGGCTTGAGCTCCGGCTCAGGCTCTGGATCTACAATCATTTCTGGTTTGGGATCATCAGTCAACTACTTGCCCCCATCCAAGAAGTAAAGTCTGAAAGCCTCTGCTGAGACGTAATTTTTAAGTGTTCTTTGTTATCGAATGATGAATAAATCGACAGAGTAATGTAAAATCAATGTAAAGTTGTGTGTTTCCATTCAGTTCTTCATTAGAGAAGAGTGCAGTTTTTAGGGTACCTGATTGTGAGAGATTTTTAGCGGTTCATAAGTCCGAAGACGGCGTTCTCCACGGGGGCTCACTGCACTGATAAGCAGACAAGTAGGAGTGTTATGTGGTCCTTTGGGGCGTCGATAAATTCTTGAGATGAGTTGATACAAAAGGTTCATGGGAAACGTGGCATTGAGAACCTTTCTTGACTGGGCTGGTTCCCAATCCCTTCTCAAGGAGCGAAGACACACTGTCTTCGGCTGTGAACGGCTTTTTGGATGCCGTTCAGTGGTCTGGGTCTAAGTCTAAGGCTTTTTTAATGCATTTTCTGTTTGGATTATAACTGGGCACTTGGAGTTATCCAAACAGAAAAATGAATAAACGAGGCGCCTCAAAAGAGCGGGAATCTTCGGGATTAATTGTATTTCGTACAACGGCTTTAGGAATAGAAGGGGCCTACAACTTTTTGCCGACTCCGAACGTCTAGTCGAGAAAGGGCTTTTCATGGCGAAATATCTATCGGAGAGCTTTCCAATTCCTTGCGCAAACCCAATAAAAAAGACCAAGAAAATGGAAATTTTCTTGATTTGGAACCACCACGTTTCCAAAGATGATGTCTTGTCTTAGCAAAGGAATCTTTTTACGATCTGATCGACAAAATGACTGATCTGTTCCTATTGACTTAAATGTAATTGTCGAATAGGACAGCTTCGTCATCAGTAGTAGGATAACCGAGGGTTGATGAAAGGACATGGACTGTTAAAAATCTTGCAGGTCGAAATAAGGACAACCTCGTCAAGGACAATTATTGCCTTTGAGACATTTTCCTTTATTACGTTTTATTGGCATTAACAGAAATAGCCACAAATTAATAAGCTTGTTTTGTGGTAGCGAGAGAAGCTCGTTAGAATTCCTATGTGCAGTGGCCGTTGAAACTTTGTTAGACCTCAAGGTATAGAATCATCCAGATAGTCCAATGAGGTTACTTGAGCCATAACCAGATCCTCCGAGGTTACTTGATCCATAACCAGATCCTCCGATGAGGCTACTTGATCCATAACCAGATCCTCCGATGAGGTTACTTGAGCCATAACCAGATCCTCCGATAAGGCTACTTGAACCATAACCAGATCCTCCGATGAGACCACTTGAACCATAACCAGATCCTATCAGTGAACCCCCTCCAATAAGGTTACCTGACCCATAACCACCGCCAATGATATTTGTTGATCCCAAACCTGATCCCAAACTTGATCCCAACACATTTCCTCCCGAATATGAGTTTCTGTTACTGGCGTAATTAAGAACTGGCGCAACACCTCCATTAAAGGCTTGAGTAGATCCTCCAGTGCTTTCGTATTGTCGTGCGATAATCTCTCTGGCATAGGCAAGATCCTGTGGCGTTCTGTATTTGACGATTCTTACCTCAGGTGCGCTAGGTACGTTTTCTTGGATCTGTTGCAGTTGTGCAACCAACTGTGCACCTTCGTTTTCCTTGCTGAAGACATAAACGGCAGTTCTTTGTTCGATGGCTTGTTTGGCCAATTGCAGAGCAGCACTGGTGGCAGCGTTGTTTTCTGGTGCCTTAATGAACACAACTTGGAGGTTCTTCTTCAAGACATTGCTCAGTTGCTTGGTGATTGTTCCGTCTTCTCTTGGCTCTTCGGGTGCATCGAAAGTGAAAAATTGCTTGCTGTACTCAACAGTCTGTGGAATCGAGTCCACAGCATCAATTGAAACAAATCTCGTGTTACTTGACGATAGGCCACTATTCGAACCTATTAAACCACTTCCACTGCCGCCACTAAGAACGTTACGAGAATTTGTGATTAATCCACCTCCTAGTCCAATGTTTCCGGAACTTAAAAGCCCACTTCCATATCCACCGCCGACATTGATCAAGTTACTGGAGCCAATAAGTCCTCCAGTGCCGATCAACGAGCTGCCACTTCCTTCCAAGTTATCCTTACTAGATCCCGATACTGTTTCCACCAATGAGGAACCGCTGCCTGTAAGACTTCCCTTACTCGATCCAGATACTCCTGGTCCGTAGTTGTAGCCCAAACTGGCTGCAGTCGAAGCTGCTACCAAAAAACCTAAAATCTAATACAAAATATTCGTAAGGACTTTGCTTTAATCCAAATCTTAGCCAACTACTTACAATGAATGCTTTCATTGCGGTGTCCTTCTTCGTTGTTGAATCGTGAACAATGAACTAGATCTTGCAGATAACTTGTGACTTTTATACCTGCTGCATCTATTCCAAATACCGATGACATTATCGTTCTCAAATTAAGTTTAATTATTATTTTACGAGTATACATCTAACAGCAGTTCTGCCCAACACGCCCCTACTAAAACAAGTCATATGGAGCAGCCTTAACCTGTTTTTGGTACTTAAGTTACCACAATTGTGCTATTTGCGATCATCTTTTGTATGCAAATAGTCTTTCTTTCAAGGAAAGGCTGGTTGAGGGGCATCCAACCACCAGAGATTAATAACTTCGGACCTGTCTCCCCGGCAAAACCGGCATTGGACTTATATTGACGTTTGTGCTTTGATAACACATCATTTGTTCTTAAAATACGAAAGTTGTTTGCCAGAGAAAGGGGGATAAGATGCACAGTCATTAGTATCGGGCAATTAGTCAACGAACATAACTTTTTTATAAATACTTCTATTTTATTTTACGATCGAAGTGTTAGACTTAGCGTCGCGGTCGTCTGACGTGGAGGGGAATACCATCCAAGTTATTGAGAAGTCAACACTAGGTCAGTTATAAATGGATTCCCAGATTTATGATCATATAAGTGGGTCAACAATTTGTATAAACCAACTTCCCACACCGAAAGTGAGAGTATCGTTCTATGGTTTTTATAGACACGTGAGTAATTCAGGTGACGCTAAAGCAGAAATCGTAATCAAAATAGAGGCCATTTTTTAAAGGCTGCTGTGAAGTTTTCTGACCTTATCTAAAGTTTGTTCTGAGTAACCACAAATCATGGAATTAGAGAACATTAAGTAGAAGTAATCTTTTGCAAAGATAGAATAAGTGTGGTTTTTTTCACAAACAAGCTTTGCCACATAGCTGCGCAAAAAATAGTACGTCTCGTGCAACTGTGTTTGTGCTCGCACTCCACCTTGACCGATTTTAATCATTTTTTTTTTGTATTATTTATGTTTTGTTGGAATGAGAAAAGGCTGTAAAATAGTTTTTACCCTTCTGCTTCCGCTTCCTATTTTGGAATGACGAATAGAAGACAAATTTGTGTTGCTGTACAGAACAATGCTGCATCAGCTTATAGGAATATAGTCCAAGTGATTGTTGTCTTCGAGGAAGCCGAATGCATTCTTATACGTTTGAAGGTGTTGTCCTTTTACTTTGTGTATAGCTCGGAGTAAAAATACACTCGAGAACAACTTACAGTAGTCGCAGATAAAACAACACTCATAATGCCTGGAGTTAACTACGTTCGTTTGGCCATTTCCAAGATTAAGTGCTAATTGTCTGACTACTGGGTCGGTTGATGAAGTGAGAAACCAAAGTAGGTACGCCAGACATCTTCATTGGAGCTAATGCACCGTTCAATCTGGCAGCACATTATTTCGTCGTTGTCTTGTAATCTAGAAACATTCTTATCGTCTCGCTATGAACAAAGTATTCTCCCGTACTGGTTAAATTCGTCGCGCTAACTTGTGAATTTGTATCCGCAACAAGGTACTTGTAGCCTACTTACGAATGCGGATATCATGTTCACGAGTCGCTTGAACTAACGCTGTGAAACGATATGACGTCGGAAAGTTACATTCGCTTAAGATTTCCATTGCCTTCTCCAACTATTATCGAATCCTATGCCGCTAGTATTATGCATTTAAGGCCAGTGGCAGCAATGCCAACCAGCCATCAGAACCGTTGCCTCTGAGGTTCTGGGTTTCACTATTCCCCAAAACTAAACCCATGGTTCGATGAAGAATGCAAGCAGGCAAATGCAGCGAAACAAAAAGCACTTCAAATGTTGATGCAAAAGAGAACAAGGGCTACCTACGATCAGTAAAACGAGATTTGCAAGGAGAAAAGAAGGGAAGAACATCGACTTCTCAAAAAGAAAAAGAAGCAGCATGAGAAGCGCTTGTTTGAGGAAATAGAGAGGTGCCATGACAGAAACGAGATTCAGAAGTTTTACGAAAAGGTAAGAAGATCCTGCCAGGGTGGCAAACCCCGAACTCAAGCCTGTAAAGACCAGCAGGGTAACATAGTTATAGAGTCACAGTCGCTACTGAGGATCTGGAAAGATCATTTCTGCAGACTGCTTAACGGCGATGACGACACAAATTCCGCTGTCAGGCAGATTGCCCCATTCAGCTTGGACGATGATCAAGAATGCCGTCCTCCCAAGACGATCAACAATGCCGTCCTCCCAAACTTAAATCAAATAAGACTGCAGGTGCAGATGGCCTTGATGCCGAACTTTTCAAGGCAGCTGGAGATCAGTTGGAAAGGAGCATGCACCAGCTCATCTGCATGATATGATCGGAAGAAGGCATGCTTGATGAATGGAACCTCAGTATCGTATGCCCGATCCTAAAAAAGGGGAGACCCCCACAGTTACGCCATTTATAGAGGAGAAAGCCTCCTTAACTTCGCTTATAAGATCTTGTCTGCTGTAATACAAAAAAGTCTGAAGCCCCACGTCAACAACTTGATAAGTCCTTATCAATGTGGTGTCAGACCTGAAAAGCTTACAATAAATCAAATCCTTACATTACGGCAGATTTGAAAAAACCCTGGAATATAATATAGATATACACCATCTTTTCATCGATTTCAAGGCAGCGTATGACAGTATTTACAGAGAGGAGCTGTACAGAGCCATGTCTAGTTTCGGCATTCCTGCTAAACTCGTACGACTTTGCAGGATGACTTTGTAGAACTCACCGACACCTTTGATGTCGAAAAAGGCTTTAGGCAAGGCGACAAACTGTCATGCGATTTTTTTAACATCATACTTGAAAAGATTGTACAAAACTCAAACGTCAGTACCAGAGAAACAATCTTTCAAAAGTCTGTACAATAACTCGCCTACGCAGACGATATTGACGTAATGGGAAGAAGGAAGCGTGATGTCTAAGGAGCTTTTGTGAATATTAAAACAGAAACCACAAAAAGGGGTTTGATGGTTGCGAAATATATGTTATCATCAAACGGGGACAAAGAACATCGACGAATTGGACAAAACGTAACTAGACATAACTTCGAGGTAGTACAGGACTTTGTCTACCTAGGATCCGCTACAGACACGGATAACAACATTAGTGTGGAAATCAAACGTAGAATAACTCTAGCCAGCCGTTGCTTCTTTAGGTAAGGAAGGCATTTGACAAACAAAACAAAGGTAGCCCTTTATAGAACCTTAATCATCCCAGTTCTGCGTAAGCATGGAAAGCGGATGAGGAACCCTTCGGTCATTTCGAAAGAACTACGCTCCAAATGATTTGTGGTCCCGTATGCGAAGACAATGTGTGGAGAAGAAGATACAACAACGAGCTGAATGATCTGTAGCACTATATTGGCATATCCAGAAGCGCACCGTGAGGCTACGAAGGTTGAACTATGTAGAATGGATGTACCCAAACGCCCCGGCTCGATGGGTTTTCAAAAGCACATTGTAGGTAAATCACGGAAAAGGAAGACCTCGTTGGCGCAATCAAATGGAGAAGACCTCAACCAAACTGTCACTCAGTGTAGACGACATATTGGCTTTCCAATTCCACACGTTGCCGTTAATTTTGGTTTGTAGCCACTAAGACAAAAACGCTCTTAGAAGGGATGAACATCTGCAAGAAATGGTTGTCAAATTCAAGACCCAAATCGTGAGTTCGTGCGCTTTTCATTGCTGAGTTAGTTGGACCTTGTAAGGTGTTCGGAGAAGAGCCTGATTGGAGGTAGGAACACCATTGAAGTTTTGACGACACTTGAACATCGTCGTAATATTTTTTGTCTCTCCTTATTTTACAATTTTTTTTTAACGAACAGTGCTCTTGTGAGATTACCAGTTGCATTCCTCCCTTTTAACAATTCAACCATAATACTGCCCGTCAGTTTACCCTTGAGCCCGATTTCGGAAGTACTGTTAATGACAGAGATTCCTTCTTCAGCCGTATTCCGCGAATGCTTTATTTTTTCCCTCTCATTACAATCTTCAGAAATTTAAAACTAATGTGCATCGGCATTTCTTTTCAAGCTCTCTCCCTTTTTCCTAACGCTCGTACTCTGTTACTTAATATATTAAGGGTAGTTAAAAAAATAAATTGTGCTAGTGCGTGAAATGTTGAGTTGCTAAAATCGATGGTGAGTTGATAATATCGTGGATTGAGCTTCGCACTCACCATCACCGAAGCCTCACTCTCGTCTCTACTCAACGTGCATCAAAGTCGGGGATCATAAGTGTTGTTTACTAGCGCGTCAGTCTCACGATTTTTTACGGAAACTTTCGTACAACACACACCTACTTTTTTAACAAATTCTTAAAACCTCCCAGCGTTTTTCAAGTGTTAAGCGACTCATTTCGTTCCGCTGACTTTCTGTATAGATTTTGATTGGGAAACAGCTGTCACTGTCAAAATAACGTTAAAGGAAACCACAATATGGCCCACCTTATCTACGAAAAAGAGCTTCATTCCAAAAATGACGTCCTTTTGCCTTCCTTGTGAGACCATACTGATCCACCGTACTGATCACAGTCTGACCACAGTCCTCATCACAGGCGGTTGTAGTAACTGACAATGTTTTTCAAATCTGTCATTGTTCTTACTCATTCGTTCCAATTGTTGCCCAGACCTTGGCCTAAGAACTTTGTCCTAGCGACAGATTCTTTAACACTTGACGGTTACTTTTCTTTCAACGAAATTGAAGTCGTAAAGCTTAGGCTTCTGAGGAAAACCAGGAGAGAAAAGAAGAAACTTATTTGCTTTCTTGTACAATTCATTGACAAAATTTTTTTCTATTATCAAAAACCTTGAAGTTGAAAGAGAACGTTTAAATTTCTAAACATATTCGATCATGAACATATTATATTATATCGACTTGAATCGGTCAACCACAGTCATGATCTATTAACGACTTTAAAAATCTTCCTAAAGATTCAAATTGCATAGTCCACTTTAGTTTTATAAACTTTTGTATACTTGGTGCTGTTTAACGATAGTTATGGTGTTCACACTCCATCCATCGCATGGTTTTTTTTATATTTATTTTTTTTTTTTTAAGAAAAAGCTTAACCTTCCGCAAAAGAAAAGAAAGACTATGGCTAGATCAATACAAAAACAGGTTGGTTTTGCTTTGATTTCTTCGTTCGATCTCTTACCCAAAAATTCTTGTGCAATTAACGAAAGAACCATATCCAGACATCTCGAATGAAATGAAATTAGCAATTCAAATCTTAAAGTAAATTTGGGATTTGGTTAGCATTTTATAATGACTAATTACGGTCGTTTTGATCAAATTTTTGTTAACCGGTTTCTTATTTTTAAAGAGAGTTAAAATATTCTATTATGTAATTTGTGAAATGGAAAGAATGAACTTGAATTGACTGAATTTAATTATAGAAATTTGTTAATGCCGGTCATCTGTTTGTGGTTAGTGGTTTTGGCCGGAATTTAAATAGTCATAAATTATTTAATAATCGGTTTTGTTTTCGCTTGAGTTTAGATACATTTTCTTGTTGGAATGAGAAGATCATGAGAGGAGGTATTTGTTGCAAGTAGTAGTTTAGTGTTTACAATTCGTTACAATGGACTAACTCAATGTCATTGTCCTTAATTAACTTTGTGTTTATCCTGACAACCCTCAGCATGATAAAATTTCCATGGAAACTTCACAAAGTCTTTCTTTTTCGACCAACATGAACAGAAAAAATCAGGACATCCCACGGCCTTCTGAACCAGCTCACCCCTTCTATGTCTGGATAAACCGCCTTCGGTTGTAAGACCAAACAATATCCAGTTTATTGATTTCCATGGCCACAATATTCGGACTTCACGATGGAGGCTTACATTGAGTAAGCCCACCAAACAAACAAACAGACAAACACTTTCCTTGTTTTCCATTTGCTACCCTTCACTATGCCACAATTATTATCCAAAAATCGTATCTGCGACATGGTGACACAGCCATCACCTGCGGCCATAAACAAAACACAAAAAAAGTCCCATCGTCCTTTTGGTATTTTGACAGAATATTTGCCAACAACGAATAACTCAAACCAACCTTCCTTAGAGCAGTGGTGAAACTGTTTGAATTGAAAAACAATTTTCGGGCCAATCTCAGAGGGTTGGGTAGAAAGTTGGTATAAAAGTTTTTCACCTCCAATCGGCCTCCGCACAGGAAAACATTCCTTTTGATAGAAAATTCTTTTTCTTGTCACATGAACGGACGGATATCATGGCGATATGGCTTTTTGTAGCTTTTTAAGGCCACAAAAACCACAAAAAGTTTATTTTTTGTGTGTCAAAGTGCCAACAGGTGAAAGTTAGCCCATAAGTTGACCCTTACACCTTAATGCGATGTCCCCCATCGGCAACAGAGCTCTGTGAAGTCAACTTTGCACTACACACGAACAAAGCCCACACACGAACAAGGACCTTCGATTTTTTTTCTTCACCAAAAATGCTCACTCCATGGGTGATTCAGCTGAAATTAGCGCTTATGAGGAAAATGCAAGCCACCTAATTACATGGTTCTACTTTTTTTCCTTAATCTTTTTGTGTCTTGAACCATGATTGCCTGGAGGTATTTTCTTTTACGAATGAGTGTGTTTAAGGAAATTTCTTTGGTAACCCTTTGAAGTCTTGTGCAGTGTAGTCGATTATGACTGCCGGGAACTCACTTGCGTGTCTTAAATTTTAATTTGAAGAAATGCAAACGGTATGTCGGTTATAATTATAGCGATAGCCTTGTTATAACATGCACCACTTATGGGCTTTGCTATGAATGCTTTTGGCAGGTAATCAAGCAAGAGCCTTCGTCGCACAGGACGAGTGATATAAGCAGTCAAGTTGCACACACAGTGTTGAAAAGTGGAGGAGGTAATTTTGGGATAGTCGACTTAAAAAGAGAACCGAATTATAATTGCGATGAAAATTGGGAGCTTTGTGTTTTTTTGGTTTATGTCGTTTTGGTTTTCGCTTTGACGAACCTAATTACGCGAGGTGTATTTGATGGATGAAAATTCGTTTGAAGACAAAATTTTAGAAATGAGCAGCACCACCTACCAAAAATCGTAGGATTGTGACCTCTCACTGGAAGAGGTTGTTTTGGGAGTGATACCAGCCTCTTTAGGAGAAGTTCTAGTGCCAATTGTTTTATTGAAAGTGATTGTTGCTGAAGTGTATTATCTACTTTTTTCCATTGAAAGAAGATACCACTGACAATTTTGTGATTAAAGTAGTGCAGAATTTATTCTGCGCTCCTATCCTGTGTTATATTTCCAAAGGAGTTGATTAAAAATTGTTTGCTTGTCTGTCATGTGCAAAAAACCAAATTTGTGTATTTAGTTCGTGAAATAAGATTAAGATTGCGACGTCAGTTCAGAACTTCCACAAATCACTGAACTGAATGAAGTGGCCTGCAGAGTTGTAAGTGCGTCTCACTTCTTTCTGGTTGAGAGGTATTTTAACTCACATAAGGCTTAGAAGGCTTTGAGATCTTCAAAAGGCTGCTTGTAGTTCGATGCTACTGCAGTTAAATGTCAAATTATGTTGAAATTTGTTGTCTTTTAATAAATTCCTAACGCGCTCTTGTCTTTTTTAGGCTCAAGATTTTTATTAAAAAAAAATTCTTTTCTTACGCCCTAATTTCCTTCGTAACACGTTTTCCCCACCATCCCCATTCCTTGTCCCTCCCCCTACCCGTCCCTCACCTCGCCCGATGAAGGCTCCTTAGTTACGCCAACGGAGAAGTATAGCCTATCGCATTGAAAGTGACTGTCATTGTTCAGTAAAATGTTATGCGTATGTTATGACCAAGACTACGTCAATCTGCCTGGAATATGATCACTGGTCTTAAAGCTAACTATCAGGAAACCTTCAGCTATGTTTTCTCGCATTCCGTTTATATAGCACTAGCCATTTGAAGTACTTTTAAGTTCATTGAAGAACATGAGTGGTGCCTGTAGCGTAATGATGATCTTGTACAGGCAAACATGATCAACATTACGTTACGTGGGAGTTCTAAGCTCGAATCTGAAACACATAAGAATGTTTTCCAATGGTACAGCATGTCGCGAGGAATTGGCAAATCCTGCGTTCGGATTCGGAATTGAATCGTATGTTCTTCAACTTCCCTCGAAAGATAATCTTCTAATAGATACTCCGAGGTACACCGGGTTGTTCACGAATTGAAAATCATACTATAGTTGCTAGATGGGGACCTTTTCGTTAGACACTTTTGCATCAGATCCCTCGTAAAGGGCAAAAGTCATGTGAGCAAGCTCGAAAACTTATCCTATACATACGTTAAATATCTAATTCTTCATCAGCATTGCACGAGATTTATAAATTCACAGAAATCAAATCATCGAATAGTTGTCTGGCATTAATTCTTGAGGATCAACCGCCATGAAAAAACAAGGCTTGGTAATTAATTGTTAACCAAACACACACCATAAATAAGGTAGCATTGAGATTGGCACAATATGTGAAATAGTTTTTGTTATTTGTTATTTGTATAAAAATGATGAGCTTGTAAGGAAAAATAAACAACCATTGTTTTAAGTTGTTATCAAAAAAGATATCATTTAGTGATTACTGAACTCTTTTTGTAACAGACAAACGTGTCGTGGCTATTGAGTGAATCAGTAAGGTTATAGAAGTCCTTACATACAATCAGAAAAAAACCGAGCTAAATTCAAGAAAATCGGTGTCAAAGCAATCCTATTCGTTGACGAAAGTCTGTCAACCTCGAAAATTCTAAATCCATGCCCAAAATTGTTGTTTTAAGCCTGTTTTTTATAAGTATCAATCACTCCTAGATTGCTCTCACAACATCTTTTAATACTTTTTACTAACGAGACCCTTACTAAGCTTAAATGAAGCGGAGTCACAGTGTCAACATTTATGGTGACGTTTTAACGACAGTAAGGAAGTTGAATGTAGTACCCGTGGCGTGATGATTAGCATGTCTGGCTGTTAATCCAGACGTCCGTGGTTCGAATCCTTACAGGCAAAATGTTTTTCCACCGGTATCGCCTTTCGCCAGGAATTGGCAAGTTCTCCGTTAGTAAATTCATTTGCATGAAAAGCGCTTTCTCAATTAGCCGTTCGGAACCGGCTTAAAATTGTAGGTCCCCTCCATTCCCTCACAAGGTATGGTTGTGAGAATTGCGCTAGGCCCAGAGGCTCCTCGCTCTGTTGCGCCACCCTATTTATTTAATATTTTATTTTTCTAAACGGATCGTGGAGTGGATGCGAAATTCTTTTCAGACTAACCTATTCAATTTAAATTTCTATTTACAGCAGTGTTTCTCCGACATAGACCCTGACAATGAACAGCTGCTAAAGTGGCTGCAATAGTACCAATACTACTCGCTTACCTAGAAGCTAAAGTTTATAAGCTTATGGTTAGTGGCCTATTACACAAAAGTGGGCCTTACTAGGTCCCTGGCCTTAGAGGTATGTCGGAAAACGAGAAAATAACTGTGTATGCGTTATAATGTCACAAGACACACCAAATCCTAAAAACACTTTTCTTCAAAAAGTAAAAAGATTGAAAAACATCGTGAGTCCATAAAAGATTTACATGTCGTAGTGTCGAAATCGACAATCACTATATGTAACTGACTTATCATTAGATCATACACCGGTGATTTTATCACTTAATGAATCGGAGATAATGGAAAAAAGTAATCCTAAGCTATTAAATAATAAAACAAACTGGAGTGAATTCAGAGAAAAGTTTGAAAGCTATATAAATCTCAGATCCCCTATGGAAACAAAAGAGCAAATCGACCTTGAAGTAGAACAATTCATTGCCGATGTTCAACAAGCTGCAGAAGAAAGTACACCAACTTACTCGAGTAGGAAGCAAATTGAAACAAAATACCCTGCCGAGATAAGAGAGTTGATATTGGAGAAGAGAAGAGCTCGAAGAAAATGGCAAAATACTAGATTTCCAGACGACAAAACAGCGTTTAACCAGCTAAGCAACGAACTGAAAAACAAATCTACGAATTCAAAAATGATTCATTAAGTAGATTCCTGAAAAATTTAACGACTGATGCTTCAACCGATTATTCGCTCTGGAAAGCAGCTAAGCGCCTGAAAAGACCGCAGTTACAAAACCCGCCAATAAAATCTCTAAACGGGAATTGGATCGGAAATCCGAAAGAAAAAGCGAATCTGTTTGCAGAACATCTTGCGAATGTTTTTAAGCCATTCCCAGCAAATACATCTGAAAACAGCTTACAATTTATTGATAAAGTCGATGAAGTTGACATACCGATTGTCACACTCAAAGAAATAAAAAGTTTGTGTCGAAATCAACTATCGAACAAAAAATCACCTGGGTACGATCTAATAACTGCTCAGGTTATGAAAGAAATGCCATCAAAAGCCTTCATAAAACTCCAATTCATAATAAATGCATGCCTAAAGACCCAATATGTCCCACATCATTGGAAAATTGCTGAAGTAATTGTTATACCGAAGCAAGGTAGGCCACCAACAGAAGTGACGTCTTACAGACCAATATCGCTTATACCAATAAAGGCAAAAGTCTTTGAAAAATTGCTACTGAAAAGACTAAGCAAAGTCATAGAAGAAAGAAATCTAATCCCAAATCATCAGGTTTGGAAATAGAAACAAACATTCCATGATAGACCAAGTTCATAGAATAACGGATGCAGTTGAAAAAGCATTAGAAGAAAAACAAGTATGTTCGGCTATATTTTTAGATGTTGCTCAAGCATCCGACAAGGTATGTCATGAGGGGCTAGCGTACAAACTGCAAAGGGACCTACCCAGGCAGTACTACGAAATACTAAAATCTTATATCTCAAACCGGCTCTTCAGAGTACGGTATGATCAAGAATATTCAAAGCTATGTAATATACAAGCCGGTGTTCCACAAGGAAGCGTCCTAGGACCTACCCTGTATTTGCTATATACAAGAGATATTCCAGTGGATAACAACACCATTATGGCTACTTTTGCAGATGATACCGCAATTTTGGCATCCAGTAAGTGCGTCGTCAAGGCTGCTGAGAAATTGCAAAATGCCGTCGACACCGTTAGTGATTGGACCAAAAAATGGCGAATCAAGCTCAATGAAGCTAAATCTGCACATATTAACTTTTCAAATAAAAAGTTAAGCTACGTTCAAATATTCATCAATAATCAAGCTGTACCTTACGCCAATACAGCCAAATACCTTGGGATGAACTTGGATGCAAGGCTAAAAAGGGAAGATCTCAACTTGAAATATAGAAAAATGTACTGGTTACTCGGTAGAAATTCGGACTTATCTGTCGAAAATAAAATAATGCTTTATAAACAAGTACTTAGACCTGTTTGGACCTATGGAATCCAATTATGGGGCTGTTCAAAGAAAACAAATACTGAAATCATCCAAAAGTTCCAAAAACAAAGTCTTTCGTGGAATAGTAAATGCACCATGGTATAAAAGAAATAGCGATTTACATCGTGACCTACAAATAGAAACGGTTACAGAAGTTGTAAGAAAACATGCTGTATCACACAATCAGCGACTGCATAGTCATATCAACTCTGAAATGGAGTCCGTATTAAATACGAGAGGCAATGTTCGGAGATTAAGAAGAACCAAGCCACACGAGCTAATGGCCTAAAAGTCATGGGAGCATTAAAAGTTTAAGCTTCCCTTAAAGCGATAATATTATTGAGAAAGAAAAATCTGGTGTCGATCGTTATAGATTGGTTCTGATTACGAGGAGTTTTTAGTGGGTAAGAATCCCACACTACTTGGTATCGAATACTACTAAGTGTCTTTTGAAGATTTACTCCTGACAAAAAAAAAGAACTATATGTAACAAGGGTGGCCGCCAGACAGCGATTAGTTCCAAAGGATATTATGTGAAGGAGCAGAGTGACGAATGTTTGATATCCAGCTGGATATACTGAAACATTCCAAGTCTCAATAGGTCTACACCAAGGAACCACTTCGAGTGCTCTCTCAGTCCTTGACTAAAAAAACGAGTCGGGAAAGGGGGACAAAGACGAAAACGAAGACGCAGACGCAGACGAAGACGAAAAACGAAGAAGAAGACGATGACGAACACGAAGGCGAAGACAAGGATGAAGGCGAAAGCGAAACGAAGCTGAAGACAAAGGCGAATGCGAAGAAGACAACGAAGATAAAGGCGAAGTCAAGAAGAGTCGTAAAGTATGCGTAGACGAAACCAAAGCAGAAGAATATTGATAAATCTTATTAATGTCTCAGAATAGCTTTCTTTAATAAAAAATTCCTTTTTTAAATTCCTTTAAGTGGGCAACTAAATAACCGCAGCATATGTGCGTTAGACCTTGCGTTGCGAACTACTATTTAGTTCTTACCACCCGGTGCTTGATGAAACAAGAAACGACATTTACCATGAACGCATGAACCATTGAAATTAATCACAACTGGAAGCTTTTGGTGGAACTAACTCTGCAAAATTCAATGAAACACCTCTTGTAATAGCCTATGACAGAAAGAACTTTATTTATTTGAAACTGGTTGTCTTTAGAAATTAACCTGCCTCATTAAATATAAAAAAATTATAAATAGACCCAGGGTCTACCTCATTTTTCACAACCTTGCCTTGTAAGGGAATGGAGGGGACCTACAATTTTCTGCCGGTTCCGAACGACTGATCGAGGAAGCGCTGTTCATGGCATTGAACCCATTGAGTTCAACAGAGGACTTACCAATTCCTGGCGAACGGCGATACCCGTGGAACAACATTTTTGCCTCTGTTAGGATTCGAGCCACGGACCTCTGGGTTAACAGCCAGACATACTTCATCCTCACGCCACGCAACGGGTATTGAATATAATCTGTTTTTTTTTAAAGAGATTTTCATTCGAATGTTATCGGTTTCATTCAAATGTGCAGTCCCTAGAGAAGTTGTCACTGTGGTGACAAATCTCTCCTTGAAGAGGTTGTCATTTTAGTATTGTTTGTTTCATTAGTTATGTTCGCTTACTTCCTTATGACAGCACATAACAACACATTTTTCAAAAAATCAACAACAGTGATTATAAATGTGGCATTTGTCTACAAAATTTTGTTGTTGTGTTTAGTTTTGGGTGGTCAGTGAACACATCTTATAAGAGGTTGTCACTGGGAATAATACTTTTTCCCTTGAAGGAGGTTGTCAATTGAGTGTAATCTTTTTTTTTTGTCAAAAGATCTTGTAAAACAAATCTCATAGAATTTTTATTTAAATTAGACAAACTGTTAAATTGTTGTGGGAATTAATATCAGTCATTCAAATGTTGAGCTAATTGCAGTTTAGAAATTCACAATTCTCTTCTGTCGTCCTTGAATTGTTGTTATTGTTTGTTCTCAAATTAAATATAATTAATTTACCTGTGCTTCCTTGTATCTATGTATTTATTGTCAAAGTTATTGTGAGCCATCTTGTGAATGCTCGTCAATGAGCCAAAAGGATTGTTATGGACATTAGCAGTATGGTGTTGACCATTGTGATGCAGTGTGTGAGCAATGAGGTCTTCTGCAATGAGAATTTCAAGTAAAATCAAATAAATATAAAATAAATGTTCGAATGATTAAGTAATTAAAAAGCTGGTCTGGTTCGCATTCAAAACACACATATACTCGTCTGCCTCAAGCTAGTTGTGCATTTAAATAAAACGACCTTGGATGTGTATTATATGCTGATGATTATGATGATGATGGTTATAATATCCTGTAAACTGAAATTGAGTTGCCTGCCGTATGTAAACATCTCGACAGCTGCTGTAACTGCTGCTGGTTGAGGATGAAACTTGTTTAAATTCGCCTGAAGACATAGACATTTCCAATCGATTGGCTATTTCAATTTGAACATGATGACATCATTATCGTGTGTTTTCTGATATAAATAAGTGATAAGGGCAACAAAATCCTGTTAATTTGTTGTACATATTCGCCCGTACTTGGCTTTGAAATGAAATGCTAAGGCTGAGTCATGCAGTGATTATATTCATGGGTCTGCAATCGATATCACTACTCGTAAGCTATTCGTTGGAAGTTTGAATTTTTCTAAGAAGAGCATTTACCTTGGTTGGTTGATTTAGACGGATATTTCGAAATACACAGAATTAAATGAGATGCACAACGTCCTGGCTTAAAATTTCAATCAAAAGCTACCAAAATCGGTCTGAATCAAGCTCTTCTTGGAAAAATTTAAACTTCACTTTCCAACGAAAGGTTTGCGAGTAGTCATATCGATTGGAGTGATATATATGCTATCACTACGATGTAGATATCCACAACGAAGAATTTTCCTCGAACCTAACAACATATTGTAGTTCCAGCTCGCAATTGGAATGGAAGCCGCAAACGGTCTTCTACAAACACCCTCACTGTACTTCTTCAGAACATTTGGCTTTAAAGAAGTTCGCAATCATTTTAATTTTCAAGCATTCAAACGTTTACCATTCATTTAATAAAATAAATTCCACGAACTGTACCTCTACTATAACAGTGGTGCTTAAGTTGTTCTCTAGACCACCACCTACCACTCCCTATAAACAGTTTGGGTATTGCATAAGTTGCTTTAATCAAAATACCCTGAGAGAGATTTTCCAAATTTTCTGGCAATTTGAAACTTTCATCGAGGAAACCTTAACGATTCACAAACTAAAAGTATGAGCACATGAACAAAATACAACAGCGTACAACAGAGGAGTTGTTGGTGCAGACAGACGGTTCAATTTAAAGTGTGGTCCTTAAGTTAGTATATATAGTTGTTGGGGTGCAATTTAATGTATCCAAAGATATACCCTATAGATGAAAATGTGTATGACTGTATTGTGTATAAGGCGGATAACAACAAGGACGAAATTCAATTAAACAAAGTGCTGGCACATTAATTACCTCTCCAGTTACTGCCACCCGATGCGATTCTCAGGCTCTTGTCGTATCTATCGGCTCCTGGTAGATGGTATTGCTGTGGATGCCGATATTCGTGCTGATAGTATTGTTGTTGTAGTTGTTGTTGGTGCTGTTGTTGACTCCTTCGATGGCTACTCTTGCCACTCATTGAATAAACGTGATGGGTACGAACATATTTTTCCTCGACCTATTGACAGAAAGTGATTTATTAATGCGAGTTGTGTTAATTATTTAAGTAGAGTTTCGATATTATAGAATGAATGTAGAGTATAGGAGGTATAATGTGCTTAAGATACGAGTGTGTGATGTGGGGGGCGTGTAGATAATGCTAATGGGCTAGAGTATCGATTTAATTAGGTGTGTTTTCGAACTTTCGTATAAACAAGTTCATAAGTTTGATACTTGCTGGGTGATGGGAAGTTATCAGCTTTCAAACTGTAACATGGATGAATTCTGTTTGGCGATATGAGGATGGCCTTATGACGATTAATAAATAGAACTTTTGATATTACCTACTTATTTTAGTTATCGTCTGGTGCTTAAATGGTCACAAATACCTTCAATGGAAATATAAAAAAACTGCCAATACACCAAAGTTGGAAAACTTTAATAAGTTTTCTTCTTCATCTTCCTTTTCCACTTTTAATAGAATGGAAGAAGGAAAGACAGCTTGTCAAAGTTTTGCCAAGCTACCGACAGGAAAAAATCCTACATTTGTCACCATTAGCTGTTCTGTCTACGACATAGAAGATGCGATTATTTTGAGTAAGGCCTCCATTAATCGAGCTATAAGCGCTGTTTAGTTGGCAGTACTTTAAAATTCAGAGTAGAACAATACGCAAATCAAGCTTATAAGAGAATCATGGGGAGCCTAAAGGATTTTGAAACGAAAGAGTGGTTGTTCAAGCACGAAGCTCTAGAGATAAGTGGAGCAGTGTCGGTAGATGAGGTATTTATCAACAAACATAAACTGATCAACAAGAAAATGTCTGCTGTAAAATCACTGAACCCAAATAGAGCAAATGGAATCAAAGCAAATCTTCCCTGTAAGTCCGTTTTAATAGCCTTTATCCAAGCTACATATAAAGTGAGATTTTCAGCCAATGGCAATGAGGATCTTCTGATTAAAATTCATTTATCACAAACCAGGCGCCTAAAAATTTGGAGACAAATTCAGCTTGCGCCAGGGGAGAAAAGCGGTGCCTTACAATTGAGAGGTAAAAAACCCTAAGCAAACAGGGCTTCACTACATAGCCTTTCCAACATCCTAAATGGTCCTCAGCCAAGTTACATACATCAAGATAGTGATCTGATAGCCTTCAATGGTTTAATATTCTGGGTATTTTGTTTACGGTGCGACAAAAGCTCAGGATGGATAAGTAAAGCCAAGACAAGTAAAGAATTGTATGGAAGAGGGGCCAATTTAAAAAATCCTCCGTTAAGACGGTATGTGGAGTTAAAAAAAAAAAACTTGAGGATTTTACTCATACTGATGATCTCAAAAGACCACTTCCGCAATGAAGACACTAATTCTGCTGTCAGGCAGAATGCCTTGATGACGATGACCAAAAATGCCGTCCTCCCGACCTAGAGGAAGTTAAACTTGCCATATGCAAACTTAAATCAAATAAGACTGCAGATGCAGATGGCCTTGATACCGGATTTTTCAAGGCAGCTAGAGATCAGTTGGAAAAGAACATGCTCCAGCTGATCTGCAGGATATGGTCGTAAGAAAGCATGCCCGATGAATAGAACCTCAATATCGTTTGTCCGATTCTAAAAAGGAGGAAACTTTCACAATTGCGCCAATTATAGAGGAATAAGCCTCCTTAACGTCGCTTATAAGATCTTGTCTGCTGTAATATGTGAACGTCTGAAACCCCACGTCAGAAACAAGATAGGTCCTTACCAGAGAAGTCCACAGTAGACCAAATTTGCAAATTACGGCAGATCTTTTTATCTCTTTTTATCGAAGCCAAGGACGCGTAAGACAGTGTTTACAGAGCTCATGTCTTGTTTCGGCATCCCTGTAATACTTGTAGGAGTATGTAGGATGACTTTGGAGAATTCACGCTGCTCTTTCGGGGTAGGTAGAGAACTCACCGAGACCTTTGATGTCGAAAAAGGTTTTAGGCAAGGCGACAAACTGTCATGCGGTTTCTTTAACATCATACTTGAAAAGATTGTACAAAACTCAAACGTTTCAAAAGTCTGTACAATTACTCGCCTACGCAGACGTATTGACCTAATACGAAGAAGGAAGCGTAATGTCATAGGTGCTTTTTCGAGTATTTCGAGTAATAAAACAGAAGCGGTAAAAATGGGTTTGATGGTTAATGAAGGCAAAACGAAGTATATGTTGTCATCAAATAAGGAAAGCGAACATCGACGAATTCGACAAAACGTCACAATAGACAGACATAACTTCCAGGTAGTACAGGAATTCGTCTAACAAGGATCCGCTATAGACACGGAAAACAACATCAAAGCGGAGATCAAACGGAGAATAACTCTTGCCAACTGTTGCTTCTTTGGGTTAAGAAGGCAATTGAGAAACCAAACCCCAAGGTAACCTTGTATAAGACCTTAATCATCTCAGTCCTGCTTTACGGCATGGACCTTATCGAAAGCGGATGAGTAAACCCTTGGTCGTTTCGAAAGAAAAATTCTCCGAACGAGCTGTATGAGCTGTACGGCGACATTGGCATAACAAGAGAAATACTCATCGCGAGGCTACGATGGTTTGCCCATGTAGAACAGATGGATCAAAACGCTCCGGCTCGACGGGTTTTCGAAAGCACATTGCAGGGAAATCATGGAATAGGAAGACCACGTCTTATGTGGCGCAGTCAAGTAGAGGAGGAATACAAACGAATTAGTTTGCGAAACTGGAGAAAGCTCGGCTAAAGTCAAAATTGTTGGTAAAATGGTTGAGGATCAGTTTCACCCCCAATTGTAATGCCCACCTAAGTAAGTAAATAAATTGTTTAGTATGTCGGCGATCTGCATTAAATGGTGGCACAGTTATGGTATTGACAGATCCAGTCGTTGATTGAAGCCCTCACTGTTTACTTTTGCTGGCTTACCGATGGTTCAGGCCCAAGAAAAGCTGTCTGAGACCTTTAGCTTGCAGCTTAGTCAGCTATCTCATTGTAGAGATTATCATAACAAGTAAATATAGTGAATGCTGTACTTGTTTTGAAACTCAATAAAATAGGTTTCCATGCAAAATTTTTAAGATGGATAAATTCTTATTTGAGTGATCGTACCCAGTTTGTTAAAATGAAAAATATGCTCTCTTCATCTATATACGCCACCTCTGGTGTGCCACAAGGGAGTCATCTCGGTCCGCTTTTTTTCTTATTATTTGTCAATGACATTCCCAGTGTGTTTTCAAATTCTGAATGCCTTATGCAGATGATCTGAAAGTTTTCCGTTATATAAAAACTCATAATGATTGTATCTTACTGCGAGGTGACCTTGAGGAACTGTCCGATTGGTGTTCGTTAAACTCCTTATCCCTAAATATGAGTAAATGTCAGAATTTAATGTTATGTCGGAATCGTACTCCAATAAATTTTGCTTATAAAATTAATGATCACTTTTCACTTTTGTCAAAAGTAACTTTCAAAAAGATCTTTGAGTTATTTTTGACCAAAAACTGGATTTTGTTAAACATATTGATTCTTTAGTTGCAAAAGGAAATTCAATGCTGGGTTTTATTTTGCGCAATTCAAGAGAATTCAGTGATCCTCACACATTGAAAA
Organism: Melanostoma mellinum; assembly: GCA_914767635.1. NCBI lineage: Eukaryota > Metazoa > Arthropoda > Insecta > Diptera > Syrphidae > Melanostoma > Melanostoma mellinum. Next base: position 48,254,293 of record OU612058.1, on the reverse strand, counting down.
GTCTGTACTATGCGTTTGTTAGGTCTAATTTGGAGTATTGCAATATTATTTGGAATCCTATGTATGAAGTTCACTCGTTTAGAATTGAGAAAATCCAAAAACGCTTTACAAAAGTTTTAGTAAAAAAGCTTCACTGCGACTCCAATACACAGATATGCCTTCTTATGAAACCAGGTGTAACGTGTAAATTATTTGGAATATTGCCTCTTAAAACCCGAAGAAAGTTCTCTGAAGTGATGTTCATTCGTGACTTATTGTCTTGCCGTATTGATTGCTCTGACAGTTTGGCGTTGATAGGGTTTAGTGTTGCTGCGAGAATGCTTAGAAACCAAGTTTTCTTCAATATTCCATACCATAAAACAAATTATGCAGCCAATGAACGACTGACTGGATGTTTAAGAACTGGTAATTCATTTCATGCAGTGATTGATTTTAGTTTGAGTAGGTTTTCATTTAAAAATAAATTTCTTTTATTATTAAATAATTTTTAAATGTGGTAATGTCGTACTAAAATATGTAAATTTTTTTTCTTTTATGACTACTTTATCTTTTATTATCCAACTATTGTTTTGTTCTAGTAATCACAAAAGTTTTTCTTCTTTGTTTGATGAAATATATACACTTAATATGAAATAGAGTAAAATCTAGTTTCCAGTGATGGTGCTATGGCCTCTATAGAACCCAAACGAGACTCAAAGAATTCAGTCTTCCGATTGCATTGAGAGAGGTCTTGCATTCATTACTTTCGAAGTAATCAGAGGTCTTTAGAAGAGCCTAAAGAACAGTTTAGCTGTCGCTTCAGACACAAATACTTTTTCCATTTTAGCAACACTTCTTAGTGTAGAGACTTACTCCATTTGAAAAGGATACGACCCTGCTTTGAAGGAGGAAGCTTATGTGCCCAACCAGGCGTTTGTCATCGTTCTTCGCAAAGCACCAGCTCCCAGATCCATCATCGGAACCCTCGGTGAAAAGCCGGTACCATCAAATCGTTCAGATTCCAAAGTGTACCAATTCTGAACTGACGATAAGTTGTCCTGTTATTTTTGACACAGTGGTACCCGTGGTGTGATGGATAGCATGTCCGCCTGTTAATCCAGAGGTTCGAGTTCGATTCCCAACAGAGGCAAAAATGTTTTTTCCACGGGTATCGCCTTTCGCGAGGAACTGGCAAGTCCTCCGTTAGTATACATTGCCATGAAAAGCGCTTTCTCGATTAGCCGTTCGGAACCGGCAGAAAATTGTAGGTCCCTTCCATTCCCTCACAAGGAATGGTTGTGAGAAAAGCGCTAGGCCCAGAGGCTCCTCGCTCTGTTGTGCCACCCTATTTATTTTTTATTTATTTTTTAGTTTTAGCCTTGGCATATTATTATGCTTGAGTCAAAAGATATGCTGCTTACGAGTTCCTCAAAGTTCCAGTGCATATTTTGCCAGAGATCAATTCTTTTTGAACTGGAGGTGTTTTTCGAACTTGCATTGGTCTAATTTTATTGTAGCAGTCGCCTTCCTAAGCAAATCTAAGGATATTGTACTGAATAATCTCACTTGCTACCTAGCTTAAGGTATTTTTTTATTCCTGCTTAATGGACGACTATTTTTTAGTGGCAGTCATAACATTGAGGAATGCTGAAGTCAAAACAAAGCACTGCGCTTGGTTCCCACAATAATTTATGATATTTGAAATTTTTGGGTGTGCTGTGGTTTTTTGTTTGTTTCATTAATGGATTTTATAGCCCCTTATAAAAAGAATTCTTTTGGTGGGAACAGAAAAGTGCGTAAGCAGCTCATTTGAATTTTTCGAATATTAAACAGGAAACGATTTGCAGCACGTGTTAACCAAGTCGTTCTTTGAATGAAGGTTGGAATATTTTTAGAAGCCGCAACATTACTTAATTTTGTTTTAACCACTTTATTCAACTACATACCAATGTACGTGAGCTATAAAGTGTTTCATGGATTCATCGATCTATTAAACGTCTGCGTGCCTCTGCCTGTCTACCAATCTACGCCTGCCTGTCAACCAATCTACGCCTGCCTGTTTACCAATCTACGCCTGCTTGTTTACCAATCTACGCTTGCCATCCTACCACCCTAATTGGAAGTATAATCAGCAGAAAATTGATTTTGGAAATCTCAATACATATCAATGGCTTCTATTTATTCCCGGAACGCAAATTCTAATGCATCATTTTTAGAAAGGCAATTATTACTTGGACCTCGTAAGGCTTCGCCATTATGCCACATTCCAATAAACTTTCCTTAAAAATAATCTCTTCGTGCTTCTTCCGGTCTGCCTTACCGGAAGCGTTAAAATGAAATAAAAAAAAAGAAATATAGCCTTTAAGGGTTAACCTGGCCTGACGTTCGAGTGTAATCTCTTCTCTGTAGTGGTTTTTAATGAAACTCAAACCTCCATTGCAAAGCTTACGAATCTCGTACACAAAAAAGCTCCTTGAGAAAAATGAAAAAGTAATCTACCATTGCCAGACAGCAAAGTCTGTCTAATGACATCATAAAATTTAATACCAGCCCCATCATAACTCCTCAGTAGATAGCGGTAAATTTTTAAAATTTCAATTTCCATAAATTTGTTATTGGCTCAGAATTGTTTTCGACTACCGCTAAATTAATCAAATCCTCAAGCATCGTTTTCATCATTCTATTTTTGGCCATTATTCAAGAGAAGAGGATTCTTCAGAAGGCAAATCCTTCGCCATAACGTTTATTTGCATAAATCACTTTTACAAATTTCGTCTATACCACCTACATACCTACATCAACACTATACACATCCATTTTGATGATAAGAGAGGACCCTTTCAGAGAGAGAGACGGTGCGGTGGGGGAATTGTTGCTTCAGCTACTCTTGCCGCAACAAATCGACATGCCATTACATGGATAAAGATAATTTCTATCGTTTTATATAAATTTATGTTGATTTATGTTTGAATCATGTGCCCATGGATGGTGCAAGCTAAATAATATTCTTCAACACAAAAACATGCCCTCATCACATTATCAATGACAACGATGATGATGAGCTGTCGAACTTGTTTGCTCTGTGACAACGTCCTTCGTGTGGTTGGTTGTTTTTTGTTGGTTAAGAGAGACGACTGAAGGATGAATTGTTGTCGCTTTAAGTACCAAAAATATGCAACTGAATAATGTTGTGTAGAATGAACGAAGCTAATTTAATAATTCATAATATTTTGAGTCATTTCACCCCAGGCGCGGAGGAGTGTGTGATCGGTTCACTTAATGTGTATATCTGCATGTGTTGCTCGGTGATTATGGTGAAAACGTATAGTTCGTGTAACCGCAAGGGTGTAAACCCAATTTATAACCAAGCAGATGGGGATATGACAGTCATCTACTAGTGGATACTACTTTTTAGATTATGACGAAAATGTTTGCTTTAAATTGCGCTCTGGTAAAGAGTTTTGAACAGGGTCGGTGTTCGACTTGATGCAAAGGGGATGGTTCGAAGGGCGGTTTCCTTAGTGTGAAGCAGAGAGCTGTGATCTGTTCGAGATCGCGATTCTCGTAAAGCCGAAAAAGGTCTAAGAAAATGATGAAGAAACTACTTCGATTGTAGGTTCACAGTACTTTGAGGGATAAGCAGAAAAAATATTCCATCGAGTCTTCTTTGCATCCTCGTTAAGCTAAATGTTTCTGTCTCAAGTCGAAAGTCTTCTCTGGGAGTCAAAGAAACAAGATTCAGCGTTGTTGGGGTCCAGAGTCAACTCAACATCAGCATTCAGATGCCGTGTGCCACCATAATTCTATTGCTCAAGTTTTTTTTTAATCTAAATATCTTTTGCTATAATGTTACAGGTCTGAAAAACAAGTTCTTAATGCCAGAATTTTTTAAGTTAATTTTAAATTACGACATAAATAATATAAATTATTGGAAACTTTTGTAGAAGAGGGTAAAGAGCTGCAATATCTGAAATATTTTGAAGGTTTCAATCTTGAATGGATCCCAGCATTCTATATGGAATAAAAAATAGTATTTTTAAAAATCGTATTAAATATGAAATCATTGAAAACAGATAAGTAATAGATTGCGTCCTCAACACAAAACATTTCCTTACTGTTCCAATTTACTTCAATTTTGGTAAATGGAAACAGGACTTTGAAGCTCTTCAAAACTTTTTGTTGAACCAGATTAACGAAAATATTTTAGTAATTGGTGATCTATACGGTCGGATAGGAGATTTCCAAAACTCTTGTTTTATGAATACTGAACAATTTTCGTTCAGAAGAAACTCGTTTGATACTTGCGTTAACACAAACGGTAATTACTTAATTGAGTTGATGGAAAATTTTGGTTATTTTGTATTAAATGGTGTATCGAAAAGTGATAAATTCGGAAATCTTACGTTTATTAGCAATCAAGGTTGCTCTGTTATCGATTACTGTTTAATCAAAGGTGACTGGCTTGATGTTATAAAAGATTTTGATGTTATTTCAGCCCAATATTCATCGCATCTTCCCATCTGTGTTTCCTGCGAGTTTAAACTAAAAGAATTAAATATTCAGGAACAAAATGAAGCAGGAGTTCAAAAATTGCGTGGGTGGAAAAAAGATCTGACATCTACATCAGGCGAAACTTAAATCAACACTCAACTGATCTTCAGCTTTCTTCTGAAAACACAATTGATGAAGCAACTAATACTATAATTGCCACCATTAGAGCATCTGCTACAACCGACTCAGCTAACAAAGGTACCCTTTATAGGGCCAGTTGGTGCGATGGTGATTGTAGGAGAAGTAGAGACAGATCATTTAAATGGTTGAAAATTTTTAGGAGAACTAACAACTCCTCCTTCAAATCCCTTTATCTACAGGCGAATAATATCTACAAAAAAAAAAAAAAAAAAACAGTAATACATGCATAATATGGCTCAACAGTTAATTCAATGTAGAAATTCTAAAGAATTCTGGAAAAATGTACGAATTTTAGGTAATTGGACTAGGTCTACTGCCTCTCCATTCGATATTGATGTTATGGGCTCGTATTTTGAAAAATTTACATTAGCTGACCCTAGTCAATCGTATATTAGTTTTGCGTTACCTCTCATCTACATCGAAGAACTAGGTGCTCCGTTCTCAATGTCAGAATTAGTTTTCGCATTAAAAAAAAATGAGAAACATCAAAGCTTCGGGCTTAGATGGTATTTCAGCAGAGTTTTACAAAAATGCCAGCTCACAATTTTTCGAACATATTTTATTATTATTAAACCGGATATTCAACAATGAAACGATACCAAATAATTTGCGCCAGTCATGCATCTCTGCGGTTTATAAAAAAGATGATCCTAGTCTTCCTGAAAACTACAGAGGTATCTCTGTTCTTAGCTCTCTACGGAAGCTATTCACTCAAGTTCTGTATCTAAGACTTGTGTCTTGGGTGGAAACAAACAGCAAAATAAGTCATTTTCAGGCGGGTTTTCGAGCTAATCTCTCAACAGTTGATCAAATTTTTACATTAAATAGTGTTGCTAAACGGTTTCTCAAAAAGAAAACTAATCTCTATGCTTGCTTTGTTGATTTCAAGGCTGCATTTGATACTATAAACAGGAAACTATTGCTTTTCAAATTATCGAGTATTGGATTATCGACAAAATTTATTAGAATTTATGAGCAACTTCTTTCAAATACGACTGCTGTGGTGTCAAATGGCAAGGTTTCTTCAAGACAATTCAAGACAGAAATGGGTGTCCCACAAGGTTGCATTCTGAGTCCTTTGATTTTTTCGCTCTTTATCAACGACATTGAAGATAGTGTGCCAGAGGGTGTCTATTATGGTGATCTACTCATTAAAATTCTTTGCGGATGACATTGTGGTCCTTACAGTGGCGAAGCGTCCATATAAGTCGATTATTTCCGACTTACCTTTTGAAATTCACATCCGAAACATCTTAGACTTCTGGCAACATGAATCAAACTTAATCATACACATGAACTCGCTGCCAACATTTTTTTAAGGGGGGACGCTGGTCTAGAATTTTGAAAAAACCGAAATTTTTTTCTTTGTCTTTAAAGGTACTTTAGGGTCTTAAAAATAACATACCAAAGGATGGATGCCGGCAAAAATGTCTAAATGCCCAAACTTTCCATTCTGCGGCAGCGCTCCTCAGGAATGCCGTATGATTTTATAGTATTTAAAACTTTAAGCGCGTTTTTCTCAAAATCACTTTTTTTTGACTGGCCGAAAACATAACTTGAACAAATCTTCACCGATCTATACGAAATTTTGACAGTACATTCAAAATACCTTTCTCCAGAGCCGTACGTAGGATTTTTTTTCTATGTTGCATAGTTTTTTTTTAATCAACAATTTTGTCGCATTTTTTTAGTGAAAATTTGAATTTTTTGTTTAAACGTACACCATTTCGCGAAAAAACAAAATATCGAAAAAATCCTACGTACGGCTCTAGCTGTTGTTATAAGGAAACTAAAAACTTTCGCGATTTTGTTCCAGGATCAAAATTAATGAGGTTACACTTTCGGCCATGGACCCATCTAAAAAATGAAGTGCCTCTGAAGAAATGCTGAACAGCCGCCATTTTGAATTTAATTGACACGAAAAAATTTGTATTTGTTTATTAAGATCTAAATTATAAAACCTCTTTCACAGATTTTCGATTGATCTTTTTGTTGAGTCACAAAAAATTCATAAATTATGACCATTTTTTCACGCTCTAGACCAGCGTCCCCCCTTAACAACTACCACTTTGCTTTCCGTCCTATTCTACACACATGTTGGCTCTTCAACTCACTCCATAAACAAACACAAAACCTTAGCAACATACAAAGTAACCCCAAATATTACGTCTTATAAAATTTGTTGCTGGATAGAACAAGTGTGTGTTCTTTCCTCTTTTTTCTTTTACCAAAAAATATGACGGTAGAACATCGTCTTATTTTCTTCCATAAGAAAGCATGAATTGAACAGAGAGAGGCGCCTCTCTGTTCAATACATGCTTTCTTATGGAAGAAAATAACCCGGTGTTCTAGCGTCATATTTTTTGGTAAATCTGTTTGTTATCTCTTATTCTTTGCGCTCTGAGAGCAGGTGAATATTGTCCAGACTCCAGTCTCCAGAGCAGTGATGGGACTTTTTGGAAAAATGTCCGAAGTAGATTTGAAACAAAAATGCAGTAGATTCAACTATTCTGCAGTAGATTTTTCATTTTCAAAAAATGAACAATTTTAAACATAGATTCACATACATAAATAACTTAAGATAACAATATAAACATTCAAAGCAAATTCACTTAAAAATTCATATACTAATATTAACATCAGCTTTGAATTAAAAAAAGTGCTGTCATAATTGCTACCTATTTATTGCTTTTTTTTAACTGTCCGTCGACAAATAAAAACTTATAAAAATACTCTATAAGGCCCACGGAATCCGAAGGTTCCCAACAGTCTTTGTTAACGTCTTCCATTTCTTTACACAGTACAGCATTTTCTAAAGTGTGGTTGTATTTAATTTGTTGCGAATTTTATCCATCACTCAACTAACTGTCGAAAATTTCCGATCTGCTGCGTTACTACTATGTGGCAGTGATCATTAAAGTTAACATATATAAACGTTAACTATTAAATTGTTTTTCCCAAAAGTGTTTTCTTCAATTTTAAGTTTGACCCAAAAAGCTGTTATGTCAACAGCATCATACTATTTATCTAAAAGATATTAGTTTCCTAACAAAGAACTAAAAAAATGTTTAGTTCTTCAAGATTTTCATTAAAGAACGGAAAAGACGTAACAATGGCCAAAACGAGGTCATTGTAGACCCTCTATCACTACATTTGCATCTAAATACTTAAGAAGTTTTAATTGTGTATTATTAAAACTAAAACGCTTTTTTATTTGATCACAAATTTCTACATGAAATATAACCAAACATTTTTTTATTTCAGAAATTTTGCTTTCTTCAAAATCGTGAGAAGCAATATATCGCTAGAACTCGATCCCAAAATTCATATTCGTATAGGAAATATAATAATGTAAGGTAGAGGAAGTGCGTCAAATGTGGCCTACCCTTAATATTTTTGGAAATTAAACCATAAATTTCAATTCATTTATTATTTTTCTTAAACATTCTTCGAATTCATTTATTTTTCAGTGTTAAGAACAATAATTAATAAAACAAACATAATAAAAAGCTAAAAACAAAAACGTTGAAGAACTCCAAAATGACGATTTGGAAAATAGCGGTTAATATGGCCTACCCTATGTTAAATATGGCCCTCCATATTAAACTCAATTTCTTCAGAGGAACTTTAGCAGCAAAATTCACATATGAAGTACTCTTTTTCATTTCCGGAGCAATCTTCGTGAGCCGACATGGAATACACGAAACATTGCAGCCAAATTTCACCTTCCTTATCTTCAGAAAACAGGGTGGAGCAATAGATGCATTTAGCGTCTTCTTTATTATTTCTGTCGGGATTAGGGTCGGAATTATCATCTGGTTAGAAATAGCATACTTGACTTTCTGATGACGAAGACTGCTGCTCTTTGCGAATGCGTTTCTTTTTTATTGGCATTTTCTCTCCCAACATCAAATTCCTAAGCCATATTACCAACACATGGGGTAGGCCACATTAAACACACCACAAATTTTCCACTCATTTTAAATTTTAAAACACTTTATAAACTTTTTCGTAAAGATAGTATCACAAACATTAAACGAATACATAAAAGTGTATTTCATTTTTGAAAAGAGTAACGAATTTAACACAATTTTCAATGCAAAAACACTTAAGGAAACCTACCAAAAAATTACAACGAAAGCAAAAAAAAATTAAAAACGCCTTATATCTGCCAGGAACGTCGCGTCACACTGACCACGATAGACTGAGGCTCAACCGGTTTGATCATGTTTACAATGAGTTTTTTTTTCTTTCGCTTTGGACTTTGGTTTGAGAAATACAGTGGTAGGCCATATTACACACATAGGTCACATTTGTCGCACTTACTCTCCTTTCTAAACCTGCATTGGTACTGACTGAATCCATACTAATATAATATTTTAAAATTTCAATGTAAAGACCTGTTTAGTTATAGTAAGAACAAAAGTGCAGTCGATTTGATTTAAAGGCAGTAGATTTATTTTTCAAGAAAAGTGCAGTAGATCTACTGCAATTGCAGTAAAGTCCCTACCCTGCTCCAGAGCGCTTGCCGGCGCCGGCGCAGAAGCCCAGTGCTCTTTGCAGCATTGCTTCTGCAATCTACACACTTCGGTGTTTGCATGATATTGCTTTTATAAAAGAAAAAAAAAGCGCTTTCCTTCGTATTTCTTCCCATGGACACATGCTTATAAACAAAAATGTATATGGCAGGTTTGCAGGTTGAGGTAGGTATCTGCTTGGAGAACAAGAAAATAACACGCTGGTCTCCGACTTATTTCATGAATTTGTATGTGTCTCTGCACTGGACTCATGTGTCAAAGCTCAAAGGTTGCCACTTTGATAACAAATATGCGTGGATATTAGATCTCATAGCATAAAGCATATTTTTGGCAGAAAATGCCAAAAATAATTGGAATTTTTCTAGAGTGGCACAACTGGCCTAAATGAATTCAGTTCCCAATGAACCGTATTTTATTTGAAAAACGCAGTTTACCAACAGAACGCAGTGCAATACTTATTTAAATTGATTTAGTGCTTTTCGTGATTTTTTTAAATATTACAAATTTAGGCTTTAAAAATTGAAAAGTGCAAAAAGTCTGAAAAGTTTTCCGATAGTAAGTTTCAGTGGTTTGATTATGGCCTCAATATCTGTTGACTGTTGCTTAACTGATGTTCACTTAGAGGAAACAAATAGTTTTAATTATTATATTATAAGTTTTATGAAAAAAAAAAGTTATGACGCTCTACCTAATAGCAAAGTTGGTTTGAAATACTTGACTTTTTGGCTTGATGCAAAGACACATTGCACAAAAAAAATTTTAAGTACACTTTTTTTTTGTTGGTGACTAAGTTTCCTTCAAGTTACCTTTTGGAATTATTCACCCCTCGCCACTGGGTCCTTACTGATAATCCGGTAACATTACAACTTCAAATCAATAAACTGTACAATTATTATAATATATGGGATCTCCAAATAAAAAGTTCAAAATCGAAGATTATGGTTTTTAGAACCCGAAATGACCGTTCTTGGATCCTTAATGGAGTAACCTTAGAAATTGTAAAAGAATTAAAGTATCTAGGTTTTACAATAACGAGTAATTTAAACCTAGCTAGATTGCGAAATCAGCTGTTAATTGTATAGGTGGTCAAAGTTTTTCAAAAACAAAAATGTAGATCCGACGGTCAAATTCAAAGTGTTTAATGCTACTGTTTGGGGGAGTCTAATAATTTTCGCAATACGTTCTCAGTCAATGAAATGAGCTTGATATTTAAAGTGCGTACAGAGATGCTCGAGCTAAATTATAGACCTCACAGAGGTGATATTAATCATAAGTGTACTCTGTGTAACCTTAACCTGATCGAAAACGTTTATCATTTCCTAGCCTGCTGTCCAATGCTTCAAGAAATTCGGCGTTTATGCTTTAACAAGAGCTTTCTTTCGTCAGAGGATTGTTATTCAATTTTAAACAGAGAGAGTGGATGAAAAGTTCTTATCTGGTTTGTCTCTGAAGCTACCACTTACAGAAATTTGTACGTGAATATATATACTCAATCTATTGTTGTTTTGTTTTAGCTAAACTAAAAGCCCACTTTGCAACGGATATTAAAACTCTAAAATTACCATTAATTTTGCTTTTTTTTTTGATTTTCTTTTTTCTTTTCATATTCTTATTTTTTTGTTCACTTAACTGTACTTTTTAATGGTTTTAATTTTTATTTGTTAGCACTCATAACGTAATTAATTTTTTGATTAAATCGGCAGACGGATTTTAAGCCATGCTTGTAATTGTTTGAATATTAAATATTTGTAATCTGATACATGAAAAAATAAAGAAGATAATAATAATAAATGCTCCTGTCTCAAGCCGAAACCAGGAAATCTTCGTAAATTTCATTCGACCGTTTCGTTGCACGGAAAGTTGATGACTTCCTTAAAAGTGACTAATTTCTATTCTACATTTGAGAAACCTGAAGAAATTCTTATATTTTCTCCTCTCCAAAATGATTCAGGGCCTTTAAAACCACTACTCCGCTCCTGTTTTCGTGTTTCTGTGGTTTCATTTAAGTTTGTGCTTTTGTTTTTGTTAGGCTCTCTGGTTTTGGCTTAAATAAATTGCCCTTTTGCCCCACTCTCATACATAATGCCACGTCTAATTTTCAACAAACATCACTTACATGGTGCTAATTAGTGAGTTTTTGTGTTCACATATGTGTATGTGTGTGTGTGTATGTATTTGAGTGTTAGTTATACCTTCTTGCCATTAATTAACCAGGTTATGTGCGGTGCGGGACGTGCTCTGGTTGTATTACACATCGCTAATATACGTTCGCCTATTATGAATGGAGTCCTCTTGCGAAATTTTATCGTCGGTGGTCCTGTTTGGGGTACTAAATAAGAAGTAAAAAAGTTATTCAGTCGAAATTTAGTTTGGTTTTTCTTTTTTTTCTTTATTATGCAAAGTGAGTATACGTAGTCGTATGAATATCATCAAACAAATGCTACTTACTAAAAACATGTAAAAGTTCATCAGATGAAGCTTTCGTAAAAATGGGCGTGTCCGTTGATACTTCACAATAATAATGACCGGATGCATTGAAGTCAAGGTTTTTCAACGTTACTTGAGTCTCATTTGAATTTTCAAACTGAAAGTGTAAAAAAAAAATAAATTTTTTTAAAGTTTCAAGGAATTGAAAGTAATAAATTAATCCTAATCTCTTCGAATTGAGTCAGCAGTTGGGGTTTTTTTCAGTTGGAGCAATTTTTGTAAAAAAAAAACTGCAAATGAAAGAGTAATTAATGTAACTTAAAAGTCGTTCCTTCCTTCTAAAATGTTCGTCCATATGTTGTCATGCAATAACATGACGCCACTACACTAAGAGGTCCTTCCAAAATACATGAAATTCTTTTACCTCTTTCACTAAAAATCATTTTTGACTAAATTTTGTTGTACATGGCATAGAAACATAAACTTCATCTAAATCTGATGAGGAAAACAGGTTCGGTGTTAAAGCATGAGGAGCTGAACCTATGGAAACGAAAACAGACCGAGAAGTTATGATGTGTATCATACTATGAGGGAAGGTAGAATATGCGAATAGCATGATTGCTATGTCTGATGGTTCGGACATGTAGAGCGGATTGCAGCAAGAAAAAAACCTCATCTTAGTTAATGCGATGTGGAAAAGAATGCGAAGCTGAAGTAAGTAACTTGTTAGCTTTGAAATTTTAAGTCAACTACACAAGCACTACCACGCAATTGCGTGCGTATTGTATGCTAAGAAGTGAATTCAAAACTTTGGAATCCATGCAAAATTGTTTGTACAGGGTTTTCCATTGGGGACTATCCATTTTGTTTCTTTAATGTAAACGCGCCCTTAAGGTCTTTTGACATTCTGTAAACGTCAGATTGCTCATTAAGGTCTACCATTTCATCATGGATCATGGTGAGTTACACGAATCAACAACGTTTCCAAATTATTAAAGCGTACTATCAACATTTTGAGTCACTCGCTGCAACTTTAAGAGCGCTAACTCCGATTTTTGGTCGTTATAATCGTCCCACCCGTGCCGCAATTCTTAGTTTAGTGCACAAATTTGAATCCACGTTTTCGCTGCACAATGTTCCCGTGCCAGTGAGACAAAGATTAGGACGGAGTGCTGAAAATATCGCGGCCGTAAGGGCATCCGTTCAGAACGACCCAAATCAGTCAATTCCACGTCGTTCACAGGAATTGGGCATCGCACAAACCACATTGTGGCGTTTTTTTGGCGTCAGTTGCGTGGAATGGATATTAGTGACATGTGGTTGCAGCAGGATGGAGCTACAGCCCATACAGCTCATGCAACCATCAACATTTTGAAGAGGAAATTTGGTCAACGTGTTATCTCAAGAAATGGACCGATCAATTGGCCGCCGCGCTCTTGTGGTTTGACACCTTTGGATTTCTTTCTTTGGGGCTATGTCAAGTCGTTGGTCTATGCCAACAGGCCAGAGACTTTGGAGGAACTTCAAGCCAATATTGAACCCGAAATTGCCGCAATACCGGTCGATATGTGCGAGAGAGTGGTCGAAAATTGGGTTCAACGTATCGATCGTTGCAAGCGCGCCCGTGGAGGACATATGAACGAAATAGAGTTCCATTCGTAATGGTATTGGGTGTACTTTAATATGAAATAAATGTTTTTTTGATATCTCAAATGGCTGGCGTTTTTATTTAAAAAATAAAATGGATAGCTCTTTATGGAAAACCCTGTACATGTATTTTGTGGTGATATAAGGGGTTTTTCAACATGGACGCTACAAAAGTAGAGCTACAGGGACAGCAAACGACGCCATATTTCTTGCCGCTCTTTTGACATTTCTCTTCAATAAGGTTTGAAATTTCATGATAAAAAGATATACGAGCCAACAACGGGTCAAAATTATTAAAATTTATTACCGAAATTCGGAGTCAGTGGCCTCAACGTTAAGAGCGCTGCTACGTCCAATTTATAATCGTCCTAGCAATAGACAATTGAGCGTCTAGTGGAAAAATTCGAATCCACAGGCACAGTACAAAATGTTCCCATGCCAGTGAGACAAGAAGTGCCGCTTAGGCTTCAGTTGCAGTCTCTCACACGTCGTTTTCAAGTGTTGGGCATCTCTGTGAAGTCGTTATGGCGAATTTTGAGAAAACATCTTGGCCTATATCCTTACAAGATTAAATTGACGCAAGAACTGAAGCAGCTTGGCCACCAGAAGCGTCGTATGTTCATGAATTGGGCTGAACAAAAACTTGAAAATGATTCGGATTTTCATCGAAAGATCATCTTCAGCGATGAGGCTCATTTCTGGCTGAATGGCTTCGTCAATAAACAAAATATGCGGTATTGATCAGGCAGTAATCCACACGTACTGTATGAGTCATCATTGCATCCCGAAAAAATTACGAATTGGTGTGGTTATGGGCAGGCGGTTTCACTGGGCCGTACTTCTTCCGTGATGATCAAGACCGACACGTTATTGTGAATGTCGATCGCTACCTACCGTTTAATGAAAACCGAATATTGTTGGCCCTAATTAGATGATATGGGCTTGGAGGATATGTGATTCCAACAGGACGGTGCGGCGCCACAAGCCACACAGCAAATGTCACAATCAATTTATTGGAAACCAGGTTTGGAGAACGTGTTATCTCACGAAATAGCCCAGTGCGATTTGACGCTATTAGACTCTTTCCTGTGGGGCTACGTCAAGTCGATGGTCTATGCCAACAAGCCTGCGACGATTGATGAACTTCGTCCGAACTTGAAATTGCATCAGTATCGGCCGATTTATGCTTGAAAACCGTCGAAAATTGGGTTCAGCGTCTGGACTGCTGCAAGCGTGCCCGTAATAGCCATTAAAAAGAAAAAATCGAATTCCATAGGTACATAAAGGCATTGAACGTACTTTCATAGCATATAGAATTTCATTGATTTGGATATTAATGAAATTCTGTATCCGTAGCCATTTTTGTTTTATTTAAAAAATAAAACTTTTGTAGCGCTCTTATTGAAAAACCCGATATTTGCAATATGCTGAGTGGAATATGGCCCACTGTATCATCTTTCGCAACAAATTAAGAAGACCTTCTTGAGCAATATTACCACTTAAAAACTTTTACCATAGCCGGTCGTAACCGCCAATAGCTGATACAAATGCACTAGTGGCTTACCCAACCAAGCTGTTGTTCAAAATTTTTTGTTAATCCAGAGTAAATTGCAGAGTAGGCACCAAAAGGTCATAGCGAAAAGGTTAGGTCGAAACAAGAAAATTATTTTATGGAAAGATTTCGAACTCCTCTCGATTAGACAAAAGGTCCGAAACCGAGTGAAAAACAAGTTTACTGAAGACCAACGGAGTGCAAACGTTGATGTTTTTGAGCACATTGTAGAGCTGAAACTGCACTTTGTTCACATTTTAAATGAATTTGTTTTATACAAGTTGTTTTTAAAAAAAAATAAGCCAAAACTGAAAAAAACGTCAGTTCGCTGTATAATCCCGAAAAATTAGTAGTTTGGGTTCCTCATTCAAAAATAGTTATGGGGCAATTTGTGAATAAAAAAACTCATTAATCAAATTGGGTAGGCACAGTAAAATTATGGAAACTTTAGTGCATATTGCATTTCCAGGGCTTTGAATTTTTTTGCCGATTTCGAATGGCTGAGTTAGAAAGCGTTTGTCGTGACGGTGTATTTAATTTGTAGATTTTCCTACTTTTCCTATTTTGGTACTTCCTCTTCCGATACACAGTTAAAACGCCAGCAATAGAAAACTCTATGAAGAAACTAGGGTCATCCCCATAGAGAAATACATGTTACAATCTGTAAAATGCCTACTGGAAAACCTGGCCAACGATCCGAACCCCTTAGTAAAAATGAGGATAGCAGAAGAAGACCGATACCCGGATCTGAGATACATCGATGCGATGACACTAATGGAAGACGAAACATTTAACAACGATGAGGCAATGACCTTCTAGCTGAGGCTGAGGCAGCGTCAACCCACCAGCGTGGCTAGTTGCTCCATCGTCCCATCACCCCCACTCCCCCTCTTACACCTCCGACCTCCACCAACCTCAACACAGCTAACTCCAAGGACAACAGAAACTGAAGACTCTTACAGTTATAAAATACTAACAATTTATTCTTTTTTATAAAAATCATTATCTTAAATTTAATTCATAATTCAAATATCTGGCAATGTAATATCGTTAGGTCTCTTATTTGCCAACACAACAAAAATTACCAGTACATATTAAAGTAACGTATAATTAAGTATAAATTATAAATGTCCTTTTGTTCAATAAAAATCGTTAAAATTGTTAAAAATCGTTTACTTCCTCTTGAAAAACTTTTGTTTTTCTTTAATGTTTCTGGAATTCGAACCTCTAACATCCCTCATAACAGGCAGACATGCTAACCATAATGGTGAACGGTTCGATTAAAAGGTTCTCTTTTCATTGGTTACTAGCCCTTTTCACACTGTACAATTAGTTGGACAGACTTCGTTTGATGGAAGTTTGATGGTCGGATGTATTTTGAAGCTTGTCGTCCAACTTTATGTCACGTACCCTTCCACTCCGTCCAACTTCTAAGTTTTCAAAAATATTTGAAAACCATCCAACAAGTTGGACAAGCGGTCGTCTGAAGGGTTCACACTATCAAGCATTGGTCGATCAGGCCTAAGTCTGTCCAATAATTGTACAGTGTGAACAGGGCTATTTGCTTTAAAATTGAAAAAATTATCTGACTTTAAAAAAGTAATGTAAGTTAGCACTACCACTTCAAAATATTCAAAGTTTGGTAATTGGGTTAACTGTCGTACATTGGTCGTGAAAACTCAATTTAAGATTTCAAATTGATTTGAACTTTTGATTTTTTGATTTGTTGAATTTAGGTTTTTTTCATTCATAGCTTGAAGATCATCTGTAAGGGGAGTATTTTGAAAGGGGGGTCGCGACAAAACAACTTTTTTGATATCTTCTGAACGACAAATTTAGTACAATTAATGACATTTCAAGGGGGTGGTAGACGCGTGTTATGTATAGTACAGGAAGTGTCATCGAACTTCTAAGTTCTGATGACAAAAACGCCGCGATACGATTTTAAACGCAGAACGACCAGCGTTTGTTAATATGATCAGTTAAACGACCGCAAATAATTTTGATAATTTTGAAGTCTAATGTGCAATTTTTTCACAACGCTTGATGAATACAATAGCTAGACACCAATGCTTAACTAACCCCATGGGTTCCGTTAATCCATAGCATATCAATCTTAAGGGCAATGTCACCAGAGACGAGTTTCTTTAAACTACGATGGCCAATCTACGCTAAGAAATGTATTCTGGACTTCAAACCCAGAAATAAATTCTGCTCGGCTTAAAGATCCTTCATTTGGTTTTATTTGCTTCCAAAAGTGCATTTCTAAAGGTGTCCTAAATCCTGTCTGTCCGGCTTTCTATGTCATCGTCTCCCTCCATAACTTCTGAACCGATTTAAATGAAATTTGGTACAGAGATATTTTAGAACTTGAGGAAGGACATAAGCTTTATGATTTATCCTTATATTCCCACGGGAACGGGAACGTATACGGGAACCTAGAAACTACAGCACCGATTTCAAGAGTTCTTCCACCGTTAGAATGCTACTCTATCACCGAGAAACATAAAATTTAATTCATCCCCATATTTCTTCAGGAACGGGAGTTCTCACTAATATAATAAATGTAAAAGTAGCTCTGTCTGTCCTTCTTTCTATGTTACCACCTTTCGTCCAAACGAAGGCTATATTCTATTAGAAAATTCCCACGGGAACCGGTCCTCACTAATATTTTAAATGCGAAAGAAGCTCTCTCTGTTCATCTTTCTATCTCCATCTTTCCATCTCCCGCCCAAGCTCCTGAACCGATTCAAATTAAATTCGGTACAGAGATAGTCAAGAGCCCGGGAAAGGACAAAGGCTATAAATTGTATCCCAATATTCCCACGGGAACAAGAACGCAGACGGGAACTTAGGAACTACAGCACCGGTTACAAATATTCTTTCACCGTTAGAATGCTACAGTATCCCCGAGTAACACAAACTGTAACTCATCCCCATATTCCCACGGGAATGAGAGTCTTTACTAATATTATAAGTCTGAAATCAAATCTGTCTGTCTATTTTCTTTGTTACCGACAACCGCCCAAACTATTGAACCTAATTATTGGAATTTTTTACAGACATAGTCTAGAACCTGAAGATAGACATAGGCTATCTCTATATTCCTACGGGAATGGCAACGTAAACGAGAACCTTGACACTACTGTATCGATATCAAAAGTTCTTTCACCATGAGGTGATTTCTGTCAAATTGTCTATAACACAGTTGACCTGAGAAGAAGAGTCTATCTTGATCTTCTAATAAAAATTGGCAATCGGGAAAGGCTGTGTGAAAGTTCGGCGCCGACTAATGAGATAGGTAACCGTTGTCGAATGTCTATCAGTAGACAATATTATGGACACTGAGCAAGTCACATCATACCCTATAGAGTTTCTCAATTTCTAAGGATTATTAGGAGTGGCAGCAAGTTGGTGTTTCAGTGCCAATAATTAGTAATCCAGAATTGTACACAGCTACAAATTACACATCTGGGATTTGATACAATAAAAGTTTTAATAATAACTGGAAAGGCAAAAGGAGAAAACGTTTCGATTGCCAGCTTTCCCACTGATTTCTCATTATAAATAAAGCTCAGACTTTTAAATTTTCATATGTAGGGCGCTCACGTGTATCAAACCCGCAAAACCTTTTTAATTTGCAAAACATGGAAAAAATAAGAACGTCGAACAATAGGCTACTTTAACGCATGAATGTGTTTTATTTCCAAAATAAATAGTCTAAAAATGCTGCTGAAAGTCAGTCACTATTCCACGCGGACGAAGTCGCGGGCACAGCTAGTAATATTATAAATTTGAAAGTGAGCTTCCTTCGCCTAAAATAAAATAAGAATAAGTAACGCAAAAGAGCGGGGAGCCCAAAGGCCTAGCTCAATTCTCACAACCATTGCCTTTGTGAGGGAATGGAGAAGACCTACAATTGTCAACCGAATCTGAACGGTTAATCGAGAAAGCACTTTTAATGGCAATGAATTTGTTATCAGAACACTTTCCAATTATTCCCGAATGGCGATGTCTATAGAAAAACATTTTGTTTTCTGTTTGGTTTCGAACCACGAACCTCCCACCTAACAGGCGTCCATGCTAACTAACCATTACGCTACCGCCTTCGAAGCCTAAGCTAATGATTTAAACATAATTTGGTGCAGAGATACTCAAGGGTCTTAGAAAGTCTATTGGATATATTTCATCCCCAAATTCTCACCAGAAAGGGAACGGTATTGAAAGCTGCTAAATTATCACTCAAATCATAGACTAAAATTCATCTTAATGATCCAATAAGGAAGAAAAAGTGAAAATAGAAGCATTCCGGCAATTTTCAACTTTGTCCAGCCTGCGTTCTTGACAAGTTTTGGTTTTTTTTCCAACTTGTGCAGACAAGTCTTTGGCTCCGGCTGGTATAAATACAATATTTTAGTTTATTTAAAAGATGATTCAGTGCCATATTTATTTGAATATGATTTCTGCTATAAACTTTAGTATTGATGTCCAAATAAATAATTAGTAACAGTTTAACCGTCCGGTCAATGACTTGGGTACACAGTTACCCAGTTTCAATTGTATAGTTTATTGTTTGGGGTGAAAAGCAAGGACAGCCCAAATTCCAAAATGTTCGAGAACCATGGTGTCTCACTATTTGCATAGCGATTTCACATGCACGCAGCCCACTAATAATCTTTCCACCTAGTTTTTCTACCTGTTTCGCTGTACGTAATTGTGGTCATTGACCGGACGGGTTAAACCAAAAATGGTGGTGCCCGTATTGTAAGGGGTAGCATATCTGACTGTTGCATCGGGTGTTTGGATATTGATTTCGGTAAGTTATGCTAAGCTCATCGGGAGGAATAATTTCACTGCTATAAAAACCGGTTACTTACTTAGCGTAAATCAGCACAAAATTGTAGGCCTTTGAAAGGCGTTAAGCCCTGAGGTTCTGGAAATTTTTTTGCGCCACCCTATTTACTTATTTATTCATCTAAAATTAAGCTTTATCGATGAACAAAACTTTTTTGTGAATATTTGTCGGTTTCGATTTCCACAAAAAAATTCCGTGCTTTTAAAACTCAGAAATCTCGTTTCGGGTCTGATCATAGAAAGTTCTTTGTGTCGGTGATCGTGCGGCTTTAATTCTTGCATGTGTTAGATTTTGTAAGCTAAAATCTTACCGCAAACTTTTCCATGGATGGATTGGGCACTGATCCAATCCTTGTAGGCGATGGCGGATGGAGTCTTTCTTGATTTTGAGTGTAAAATGATACTTATTTAAAGTAAACGCGTAAGGAAAACGTTCCCGAGACAAGCATTTTTAAATAAATCTGCCCAATTTGCTTAATTTCTTCAGACCCCAGTCGATTCACGATGAAACGGCCATACTAAAGACAAAACTCATGGCAAATTAAAAAATGGCTGCCATTTAAAGTAGTGCTGCCAACCCACAGGGTACGTTCAAAAAGCAGAATTTTTCTGCTTAAAGTTATTTTCCACTACAATTTTATCTGTTTTTGTTACCTACTGCGTCTCTTGCCGCTTACTTACCGCCACTGATGACCCATATTCAAAAAATTCAATTTAGTTACACATAACAGTAATTTATATTTAACATCTAAATAAACATCGTTTCTTATATTTTATTGGTGGGAGAAAAATATTCTTATTTAGTGGACTTGACAACTTCTTTTTTGACAGCTTCACCGATATATGTTCCTATACCAAGGCCGGATACGTATCCTTTATCCGTTTCCGATTTTGGTGCCAAAAGCAAACTATTTCCATGACTAGTGCTAGATCCATGTGATGATCCGGTTTGCGTAGATTTAGACGATCCGGTACTCGAACCACTTGATCCGCTGTTCGAAAGAAGTGACGAACCAGAGTAAGATCCTTGCGATGGTCTTGATCCACCGCTTGTCACTCCAGTTGACCCTGATTCGTTTTCGTTTCTTGATGAACCAGAAGTCCAAGAACTCCCAGCTGATCCATTAGTCGAGTCGTGTGAAGAACCACTTGAACCGCTTCCAAAAGCGTTTGTAGATCCAGACACTGGAGATTGACTTCCGCTGTGTTTCGAGGATCCGGCGTTTGAACTAGTTGAAGAATCACCAGCTGATTCACCAACTGAGCCAAGTGAAGAACCCTTCGAAACTATTTCAATCGCAATAGATTCAGAAGGAGTTGCTGGTTGACTCTCTACCTTTTTTGATGACCCAGTTGAAGAACCACTGGTTGATCCAGCTACTAGACCAACTGGAGTAGATGTTCGTAAAGAACCAGATGAGGAACTATGTCCAGTGCCTGTTGCTGATCCAGACGAAGTTTTTGATGATTCACCACTCTTACCTGCAAAAGAAGACCCACTTCCTGATCCACCATTTGTCCCCTTTGATTGCTGCGAAGAACCTGAACTAGTTTGGAGAGCTTGGTCACTTCCTGCTGGGAATGAGTTACTTCCGTCTTGGTTTGTATACTCAAATGATGATGAACCAAATCTAGCGCTTGGTGTCCCTGAGCTGAGACCCAAATTAGAACTCGATCCGCCTTGGCTTGTCGAATGACCTGCAGATGATCCAGTGTTTGCCCCAAAGGATGATCCACTTCCACTAACATTAGAAGATCCAAGATTTGAACCACTTGATACAAATTTAGATCCTCCACTTTGAGATGATCCAGTGTTTGCCCCAAAGGATGACCCACTACCACTAGCATTAGAAGATCCAAGACTTGAACCACTTGACTCAAATTGTGATCCTCCACTTTGAGTGGATCCAGATGATCCAGTGTTTGCTCCAAAGGTTGATCCACTTCCAATAGCATTAGAAGATCCAAGATTTGAACCACTTGACGCAAATTTAGATCCTCCACTTTGAGATGATCCAGATGATCCAGTGTTTGCCCCAAGGGATGATCCACTTCCAAGAGTTGAGCCAGTGGCAACAAATTGAGATCCTCCACTTTGAGTTGATCCAGATGAGCCAGTGTTTGCCCCAAAGGATGATCCACTTCCAATAGCATTAGAAGATCCAAGATTTGAACCACTTGACACAAATTTAGATCCTCCACTTTGAGTTGATCCAGATGATCCAGTGTTTGCCCCAATGGATGATCCACTTCCAAGACTTGAACCAATGGCAACAAATTGAGGTCCTCCACTTTGAGATGATCCAGATGATCCAGTGTTTGCCCCAAAGGATGATCCACTTCCAATAGCATTAGAAGATCCAAGATTTGAACCACTTGACACAAATTTAGATCCTCCACTTTGAGTTGATCCAGATGATCCAGTGTTTGCCCCAAAGGATGATCCACTTCCAAGACTTGAACCAATGGCAACAAATTGAGGTCCTCCGCTTTGGGATGATCCAGATGATCCAGTGTTTGCCCCAAAGGAAGATCCACTTCCAATAGCATTAGAAGATCCAAAATTTGATCCATTTGACACAAATTTAGATCCTCCACTTTGAGTTGATCCAGATGATCCAGTGTTTGCCCCAAAGGATGATCCACTTCCAAGACTTGAACCAATGGCAACAAATTGAGGTCCTCCGCTTTGGGATGATCCAGATGATCCAGTGTTTGCCCCAAAGGAAGATCCACTTCCAATAGCATTAGAAGATCCAAAATTTGAACCATTTGACACAAATTTAGATCCTCCACTTTGAGATGATCCAGATGATCCAGTGTTTGCCCCAAAGGATGATCCACTTCCAATAGCATTAGCAGATCCAAGATTTGAACCACTTGATACAAATTTAGATCCTCCACTTTGAGATGATCCAGATGATCCAGTATTTGCCCCAAAGGATGATCCACTTCCAAGACTTGAACCAGTGCCAACAAATTGAGATCCTCCACTCTGAGTTGATCCAGATGATCCAGTGTTTGCCCCAAAGGATGATCCACTTCCAAGACTTGAACCACTTGACACAAATTGAGATCCTCCATTTTGTGTGTTTGTTGATGGACCACTCACGTATCCACCTCCAAGCGCACCTGAACTTCCAACAGATGAAACAACATTGTTAGAGCTCGCCGGATAAATTCCAGCCCCACCAAGAGCACTATTCAATGGCTGTAATCTCTCACCACTTGCAAAGTTAAGAACAGTAACCCTGCCTTCATTGAAATGTTCTGAACTTCCGCCACCTGCCTCGTACTGGCCTTGAATTTCCTGTTTTGCACGTTCAAGGTCTCCTGGAGTTCTGTATTTGACAAAACTAACCTCTGGCGCTGTCTGGACGTTCTCTTGGATTTGACCAAGTTGTCCAACCAGCTGTGTACCTTCATTCTCTTTGCTCAGCACATAAATTGCTGTCTTCTGTTCGATAGCCTGTTTGCTTAGTTGAAGAGCTGCATTTGTAGCTGCTCTGTTCTCAGGGGTATTTATAAATACAACTTGAAGATTCTTTTTCAGCACATTGCTCACTTCTCTTGAAATTGAACCTTCATCATGGGGCTCCTCGGGAGCTTCGAAGTGGTAGAATTGCTTGCTGTATTCTACAGTTTGTGGAACTGAGTCTAGTGCGTCGAGTCCTAGGAGCTGCACATTACCTTGGCCGGAGTTTGTCACAAAGCCACCATTGTTGGCGAAATTGCCACTTCCAAAGTTGTTAATAGAAGCTCCTTGGTTGAATGAGCCAATTGATCCAGCTTGTTGTCTATTGAACCCTCCAGAGCTTATTTGGCCAGCAGTGCCCAGATTGCCGTAATCCACTGACGTATAACGGCCTCCGTTGTTAACTTGAGTACCAGAAGAAAGAACTCCTCCATTGCTTATAAGTCCTCCATTGCTGACGAGGCTTTGAGACCTAAAAAGCCCTTGGTTTTGATATCCATTGTCAGCATCAACAAACTGTCTATTTAATACATTTCCACTTTCAGTACCAGCAAGTCTGTGGGATGTTCCATGAGATTGGGAAGTTAAATGACTGACATCGCGTTTGGTATGGGTGTGCCTATCAATTATGGGTTCACCAAGAACACTAACCAAGTCTACTCTGACGATATGTGCTTTTCCTTTTGTTGCAGTTTCTGTCTTTGCGTCTTCTGGCGTTTGCTCTTCGCTTAGCTCTTCAACCGGCACAGAAATACCGTCGATCTCATTAGCTTCTGGTGTTTCACTGCTACCTTCAGATCCATGAACTTCGGAATGACCACTTCCTCCCAAACTTGCAGCGCAAACAGCTGTCAGTAACAAGCTGAAAATCTAATTGAAAGTCAATCATCAACGATTGAAGACCTAGCTTTTACTCTATACTCACAATGAAAGACCGCATGTTGCTGCCTTCTTTGTTGGAAATACAATAACCTCATCTACAAGTCGTGGATTTTTATATGAAATTTGTTAATTAGCTATCGCTGAGCGAACGATGTTTTGTGAAGAGAAACCGACTTAAGAATGATTCTATTAACATAATTTGTATCGCCTTGGAATAGAAGAATAGGTCAGAAGGGGTAGTTATTTGGTAGTTGAGTCTTCATGGCAAAGTTATTTGCCTTCGAACACATCACTGATTGTGACATTTGAAGTTAAATTGGTATATGTAAATAAAGAACTCACTAATAAAGTGAAAACAAGATTTTGTCTTGTAGTTTAACCACTAAACACGCCTTGGAGCACTTAATTACTACAAAGGCAGTAAACTATGCTTGTCATTGGAAATATTCTTTTTGTTAAATTTTTTGTTAAGCCCATGTTTAGAATATTTTAATTAATATGGGAAACCATGAGAAGACTTCGTTCAAAGCTGAGAACAAAACAAAACAAATGTTCTCGAATCAATCCTTAAAACTCAATTGAAATCTGAAATCACAGAACGAATTGGAAAAAGAATTATTGAAAAAAACACCTTCTGTTGGGGTTGATTAAATGAAATAACAATAAACATCCGATAAAACCATCCACCGGATAAAACTTAAAACCAGCTGGCAGTTGTTGTTAATCCAAATTTTTTACATAATATTCCGGATATTAAAACGAAATTCAAAGAAAAAACAACTTTCCTTTTGATTGAAACCGGATAGCGATGAAACGTGCTCTTGATGTTGTCAACATCATCGATTCTCATAAAAAAAAAAAATAGTTCTGTCCAATAAACGGATATGGAAAAATATTGTTTATCATTCTGATGGAAAAACAACAAAGTGATGAGTTTTAGTAGATGGACAGAATGCGCTCTACTACTTTACTATACTGAATGCTTCAGAGCAAGTTTTTTGTGCTGGGGTGGTTTCGGGCTTGGCATTTGAATTGTGTTGAGATTTCATGAGATTTCTTGAGATAAGCGTAGTGGAATATTTTGATAAATTTTGTTTTTGAAACCAGCTAGGTGTTTAAGAACACGAGGACCGCTCTTTTGATTTTTTTTTTTTTCAGTTCATGAGCTTTTTCCTTCTCAAGACATGATCCCACTTTACTAAACCAAATGAAGGTTTTCACTTAATTATTAGTCAATTATTGTCACTCTCTCTGCTCTTTTTTCAAAGTCAATTGGAATCAATAGACGGTGATTCAGTGATTCTAGATTCATTGGATTACTTATGGTTTATGAACACCAGTAAAATTAAAAATTTTCATTTACCTATGGCCTCTGAAAGGGGTTTTTGACTGTTTTGCTAATGTCCTGATTTTCAACAAAATTTTGGTTGGAACTTTCAATGGAAGTCGATAACTTGAACTGCCAATCTGCTGTCACATTACAAAGTCAAAAGCAAAAAAAACGAGTGTAAAATTTGTTTGGAAAAGTTGGAAAGTTTTGCGTAAAACATAATAAATAATTTAGTGACACTGTTCGAAATAAATTTAGGTACTGCTGTGAGATTTATTCATGTAGACTCACCGGTGAAGAGAAGATGGGCTCAGTTTATACTTCTGTGTAATTTTGAAACTGAAACTTAAGATTAAGTAGAGGATGTTCAAGTTGATACTGAAGCTAAAATGCGTTTGTTTTTCAACCAGACAATATTTTTCTCGGAGTTCGTCTTTTTGACAGCTGTCACTTGATTTGTGCTCAGTTAAACTTACAATTTCATCATGGAGTTGAAGCTTCACGATAACTCGACACTGCGTACGTTCAGTAAATTGTCTCGAAACGAAATTGCTGTTCACTCCAAAATGGCAATTTAACACCGCTGAACTATTTCTTATATGCGGTTATGAAGAAGTCTACGCAGATGATATCCGAGACGATTGCTTCAGTTAATTAGTTACTCAGTTTCTGATTTCGAGGTTAATAAATTTGAATAATGTTTTGGTTTGGGTTTATTTGGAGTGTATTTTTCCTTCTGTCAATTATCGGAGCGTATAGTGCAAAAAAAAAAATGTATTCGATTTTGGTTGAGGAGGTAACTTTTAATGCATTCTCCAACACATAATCCTACACCGAAAGAAAAACCTTGGTAAAATCAAACATGAAGCTTGTTTGTTTTTGCGTCAAGCACGAACATACTTAAATTAAACAAGCTGGCATTTTCATTTTATTTATTTAAATGCTACAGTTTTCATTGCTCAAATCAACAACGTCATTTTCAATTTCATTGTTAACCAACAACGGTTGTGATACTAGAAACATACATGTACATTAGACTGGGCCAAAAAAAAATTTTTATTTTTGATTCAAAATCCATATTGAAAATATTGTTAAGGATAGCTAAAACAAAATTCCAAAAAATTTGAGCTCAAAAAAAAATTATTTAGAGGTCTATCAATCGTGTTTTATATTTCTTAGGCCTCGGCCACGCAGTAAGCGGCAGAGCGGCAGAGCGGCAAAAAAAAATTAAAACATATGAAATCACACAGGAGTGGCCACGCAATGAGCGGGCGGCAAAACAAAATTCTGAGCGGCAAAGCGGCGCCGCTCAGCAATCAAACATGTTTTAATTTTCTGAGCGGCAAACAGCATTTTATATTTATATCAGTGACGAAGCGTCCATATATTGAGTGGAATGAGTGCTTCCGTTAACGAATTTAAAAAGATCTTAGGTAATGGAAAAACAATTATAATGGCAAATTCAAAAATAAATGATTAAATTCACCAAATTCCGATCTTAATTGGTTAATCGGATGAACACCAAATCGTCTTCTTTTTTGTATAGGTTTAAGTAATTTGTACACATACAAACGATTTTCCGACAATAAAATACGGCGAACTGTTCTTGACAACGGCATTTTAAATACTAATCGCTCAAAAGCAATCGCTCTCAGTGCCTGGCCATACGTCGCTTAGAGTTGCCGCTCAGCCGCTCGCCACTCAGCCGCTTAGTGCCTGGCCATACGCCGCTTAGAGTTGCCGCTCAGCCGCTCACCGCTCAGCCGCTTAGCCGCTCTGCCGCTTACTGCGTGGCCGAGGCCTTAGACCTAACTTTACTTGAGCGTCAGAACTGTTTAATTATTTTGAGCGCAACAAATTTAACGACAAATATTTTTGTAGAAAATTAAATTTCCTTTAAAAAAGGTCTTTTTAAAAAATTTTCTCAGACTAACCGTTCCCGAGTAATCAAGCTTTGAAAAATGGTATGTTTTTTTGATTTTGCTGTTTTATTTTGGAGTTTTTTAACTCACGTACAAATCAATATGTGAAAAATTGCAAACATGTTCCTTAAAGAAAATTTAATTTTCTAAAAAAAAGGTCTTCTTAAACTTTTTCACAAAGTGCTTCCTTCAGAAGTTATTCACGATTAAAGTTGAAAAAAATAAAACGTTCTCGTTTTTTTTCGTTGTTGATTTTTTACTCAACTATAAAAAACTGATAGTCGAGACCATGGAAAATCAGCATTAATGTCTTTATTTGACGGCTCAGTACCAATAGATGTAAAAAAATGGTAAATAATTTAAAAAACCGGAGTTAGACACCAAAATCAACCAGAAAATATGAGTTAAAATCAGAAAATTTGAATGACGTTTTGAAAAAAGATATTTGTGACTTCGTTTCAACAGAATCACTCACTCAATTAAAAGTTTTCGATTTACCACATGATTTTATCAGTGAAGAAGTACACACGTGGTTCAGCATTGATAGCTATAGATGTATCTGAACGTGGTGTTGCGTTGATTGAAGAGTATAATAAATGTCCGACGAAAAACGAAGAGCAACTTCAGTTCTTACTAGGGTATTAGTGAATGTAGAAAAAAATTTCCTAGTTGTAACAAAAAAACTTTGATGCAGAACAAGCTATTGATTTCTCAATGAAATTGAGTTAGCTGTTAATTATTTAAACGTTGTTTATCTTGTTTCATAAATACTATGATTTAAGAATCTATGAACATTTTTTTTCTTTAATAGTAAAAATAAATAAAATAATGATTTTCCATGATCTCGACTATCAGTTTTTTATCGTTGAGTAAAAAAAAAATCAACAACGAAAAAAAACGAGAACGTTTTATTTTTTTCAACTTTAATCGTGAATAACTTCTGAAGGAAGCACTTTGTGAAAAAGTTTAAGAAAACCTTTTTTTTAGAAAATTAAATTTTCTTTAAGGAACATGTTTGCAATTTTTCACATATTGATTTGTACGTGAGTTAAAAAACTCCAAAATAAAACAGCAAAATCAAAAAAACATACCATTTTTCAAAGCTTGATTACTCGGGAACGGTTAGTCTGAGAAAATTTTTTAAAAAGACCTTTTTTAAAGGAAATTTAATTTTCTACAAAAATATTTGTCGTTAAATTTGTTGCGCTCAAAATAATTAAACAGTTCTGACGCTCAAGTAAAGTTAGGTCTAAGAAATATAAAACACGATTGATAGACCTCTAAATATTTTTTTTTTTAGCTCAAATTTTTTTGGAATTTTTTTTTTTAGCTATCCTTAACAATATTTTCAATATGGATTTTGAATCAAAAATAAAAATTTTTTTTTGGCCCAGTCTAATGTACATGATACTTTAACAACGTTGGTGTTTCGTCAACAATTCTGAATTGTTGGTAAAATATGAACATTGTTGATCAAGTATGCTCGTGAGAATTCAGCCACGTTTTTATTTGCTCAACAGTTTTAATGCAAAATTTCTATGATAAATGCCTGAATTGAAGTTTGACCTATCAAATGTATAGCATTCAAACCAACAACGAACATACTTAATTTAATCATTTTTATGATACTTACCTGAAAAAAAATTAATCACGGCAGCATACTTGATTTGAAAATGCGTTCTTATTTGAATTCATCACGACACTTGGTTAATTTCACAACTTTAGATGAATTGTTGATTAACATTGAAACATGTTTAAATCAACCAAGGTTTTTTCTTTCGGTGTATATCTATTGCCTCTGCTTGAGAGATACTTGTTGTGCTACCAAGGGATATAGATGATTTGATGTTGGGACCGAAAATCCCTGCACCGTGTTAGTTTTTGAACCGTCAGTATACCAAATGTATTGGAAGTAAGAAAAACTACATTGTTCTTCCACGCTGATCGGTTAGGAAAGAATACTTCTAAGGGATGGTGTAACATTATGTCCCTGTAAGGTAAAGTTAAGCAGGTGCGCATTGCACCTGTGATACATACACAGGCTAATCTTTGGAGCTTTTGACCTGTGTCCCCATTTTTCACCAAATAATCTTGAACAAACGCAGAAAACATTAGTTGCTTTTGATATGGTTTTGTCTAGATGTGGTCTCCAATTGAGTTTGCTATCCCTAGATATTTGACCTCTTTGGAGAAATTTATTTAAACATTATTTAAGGAGAATATTTGAAGATCGATTTTACGTCTTCTGGCGAAGGGTATCATGACTGTGTTGGTGGGGTTAACCTGTAGCCCTTCGCTACTGCACCAGTCATTGACTTTGTTCAGGAAATTTTGCATTCGGTTTGTGACCTGTGCTCCTTGATTGCCTTGAATGAAGATGATTAGATCATGAGTTATTGAGGTTGTCCAGGAGCTGATCTATTACAATTGACCAGAGAAGAGGGGGGCGGGGAAACACCTCCTCGAGGAAAATAACAGCAATAACCGTTATTAATGCTTGACCTAGTGTGTTTGAGATGATTCTACCACTTGACGTAGAGTCAATCCATTTAATGGTGGGTGTGTCAAATTCTTAAGCAATTACGGCGGTTTGAATTGATAAGTACTTTGTATTATCAAAGGCTTCAGAAAAGGCAGGAAAGAGCAGCGTACGATAGCTTTTTAAGCAATCGCATTCTGAATTTTGCTGACAAGCTGATGGAGAGCTGTGACGGTAGATTTGTCAGCCTGTTACTTGTAAGAATTACAGGGCTCTTCCATGCTGAGCGGTTAGAACTCAACCCCACTGAATTTTTTCCTAGTTTGGTTAGGTTTAAATGGATGTGAGGAAAAAAAAACTGACACACTTAGACCAATTATTAGGTCTATTCTGATACCGTAAAACGTGTTTGAAAGAGTACCTCACTTAACTAAACCATTTGGAGCTTTTGATAAAGCGATAGAGGTGAAGGATATCCGTGTTTACCAGATCGCTTCGATAATCAAATAAGTATTTTCCAAGATGCCGTTTCCTTTTGAGGGAGAGTGCAGGACATGAGCAGAGGAGGTGTGGAATTGTCTCCTCTTCCTCCTCATCTAAACAGCTTCTGCAGAAGTCGTTTGAAAGAACGCCGAGTCTTATGGCTTGTCTACCTATGAGGCAATGTCCAGTAATGACATTGATTACGGAGCCAATGTGCAATCTGGCTATGGGTATCAAGTGTTTTGTGCGTTTTGTTTCCGCATAGGTAGTGGTATTGCTTTACCTGTTGTTTGTTTTATCCATTGCATCTTGCCTTAGCATGAGGTTGCATGTTTCGATTGGTATACCACTGTTCAACCTGCTGATTGAGATCGGTAAGCCGGTTCAATTTCTGGAAAGATCATCGGCTTTGCAGTTGCCTAGGATATCTCTGTGCCCCGGAACCCAAATAAGGTGAATATTGAACTGTACGGCCATCTTCTGAAGGGATAGGCAACAATTGAGGGCGGTTACTGAGTTCGTAGAAACAGCACCGAGTGATTTGAGAGCTGCTTGACTGTCTGAGAAGATCCGGATATTCTTTAAGCCACGATAGGACCCCTTTGATCGCCAGAATTTCCGCTTGGAACACGCTACAATGGTTTGGAAGGCTGAATGATAGACTTGCGTTAAGTCGGTTTGAGTACACCCCGCAGCCGACCCATTCTTCGGTACTTAAACCATCTGTATAGAAATGAATTGAATCATCTCTCAAGAATTCTTCGTCTTCCCAGATAGTTCTCAGTGGGATTGAGACTTGGATAACTTATTATAAAAAACCAATTGGATTGAGGATGTTAAGGGCAGCTGAGGTGCCGATCTCAGTGCTCCGCTTGTACACAATAGGCTCAGAGAAGTTCATTGACAACTAGATTCCATAAAAGTGTGGAAAGACTAAGCATTGCGGTGTTCCTCTATTGACAGATCTCTGTGTATGAAAGCTTCCTCGAGTTGAGTTGATTTTCCTGCTTTTTACCATGAAATTTATCAATTCCACTATGGAACTATCCACTTTGAGATTTGTCAGTGCCCTTGTAATTGCAAGGTTACTGATGTCACCTAGGGTTTCAGTGCTCATCTAAGTATGTATGTAGGTACGTTGGATTGAGCATTAAAAAAATTAGGACGGTGCATTAAGACCCAAATGCATTTTCTCTCTTTTTCAAAATAAAAGAACACTTTAACAAGATCACATGTACTTTGAATTGCTCCTTACCTTTGGTGGGGATTAATAAGTGATTTATTTTGGATTAATGAACTCTGTAACAGCGAAATTTATTCTCAGACACTTGAGAGGAAACATTTTTTGTACCACAAACTGTTAAGTCATACTTCGATCGGAATCTCCACAATTCATATTTTACGAGTTGGTTTTTTGAATTTTATGCATAGGCTTTCATTTTTTTTTTTTGTCAACTTCCAACAACCAACGGAAAAGTAAATGGAAATTTAATTGAAATAGAAAAGCAGCATACTGGTACTGGCAAATGTCATTAGAGGCCGGTTTTCGTTTAAACTATCGATTCAAAACTCCTACTTAGTTAAGTGCTGCTAAGTCTATAGGCAAAAGAGTGGAAAGCTCATTGATTATTTTGTATATGACATGAGTTATGCTGCTCATCTACTTATGGTTGGCATGGCTGCCTGGTACGTGGGAGATCGAAATTCGAATCCCAGAAACATGTAATTGTGTTCCACAAGTAAATCCTTTGGAAACAATTTGAATTTATTCCAAGAGAAAGTGCAACGAAATGAAAAATACAACGTTGGGAATTGCGAAAAATGTAAGTTCCTTCATTCCTTACAGCCTAAGTTAGGCTTACGATAAATACGCGAGCCCCCGACTACATTCGAGCTGAATGTGTTCGCCATTTGGTCTTTTTTGACTGTAGTGCTCAAAATGAAATAATTGAACATGGCTATAAGCAAATCTAGAGCTAGTGAGCAACCACATGGGTGTATGACGTCTTTGGCGTACTTGTTCTTGGGTGTTGTGTATTTTTCGGTATTGTTTAAAGAAATGGTTTAAAGGAAATCTTATTCAGAAGCTTTGGCCTTACAGGTAACCCTGGCTTCAAATTGCTGACAGTATACTTTGTCATAATTGGTAGAAACTTCTGTTTTAGCAGGGATCTGTATTTTACCTCTGAGGGCTTCTGGGAATTCAGTCGAGGAAAATATTCGTGAACTCAATTTGATGTTGCACCAATTCGTTCAAATTCCCTTATATTTTCAGAGGCTGCTGTTTACTTTCAACAATTGGTTTCAAAAACTCCTACAAACTGCTTTCTTTAGGCCCAGAATCCGCCTCAGCCTTGCAATGCCAAATACAAAGTACCTACTGCCATATCGTCAGCACCGTTTTTGTCGTTTTCTAAATGTTCTTGGAATTCTATGATTGGAAATAGTGCAAATTAGTACAGGTGTGCCTTATTCAGAACTGCAATTTTCACACGTTTAACGTTTTCTGAGATCGACATATTGTTCCCAAAACTTTGCATTCAGCTTTGAATTCAAACGCTTGGATACTGTACAATGTAGAACCACCTAGCACCTATAGGCGCAGGGACATAAGTCCCCGGGACATAAGTCCCAACTTTTATTTTTGGGACTTATGTCCCATCTAAGTGAGACATAAGTCCCAATTTCCATTTGGGAGTTATGTCCCACGCCATCGGGACATAAGTGCCAACTTTTTTCCGTTGAAGATGGGACATAAGTCCCAACTTTTCAGGAATAGAGCTTAGTAAATCGTCGTACGTTTCTACTAGTCAACCAAACAATTTTTGCTTGCCATAAAGTTGTTGGTCCTTGACATCTTTCTCTCAAATGATTTTAAGTTATGGAATCAATAACCTCTAAATAGTCTCAGAATCGTTATATACTCTTTCAATACCGATTCGAAGGCTCTGTTCGAAATATTATATTCCATCCAGCGGGCGATGGAAAATGTTTACTTCAATTATAGCTGAGGTATTTGCACATATAGTTCCTCCGACTTTGTACGCATTCAAAATAAGAGATATGGTTTTCCGGAATTAGGAGATAATATTTTACTTGTAGAAATTAGTAATTTTTTTTAATTTAAAAAAGAAACTTAAAAAATTTGAATTTTTGAGTATTTGAGAAAATAAAATTAAAAAATCGCGCGATTTAAAATTTGGGACTAATGTCCCGGGGACTTATGTCTCTGCGCCGCACCTATACACTGTGGAG